>JAQGDQ010000430.1:32500-199127 GCA_030141605.1 Tubiluchus corallicola | reverse complement strand
TGATAAATAGCAGTCATCCAGCAAAAAAACTATATACTGTTATACCAGTGGCGTGTCAGTATCTAAATGGATAGCCAGCAGGTTGGAGGCGACCTCTAGTGACCTCTTTTCCCAAATTTCAAAATGGCCGCTGTTGAATGATGTAAATGCTATATTTATTGTCCTTTTTGAACTACATAATTATCATTTTAGGCTTTTTGGGGTAAAGAATGCATGTTAGAGAGCAATTCAGTCATTTAATATCTTACATTAATTTTTGAAATCAATTTACGTTGAATAATCAGAACTTTGTAACGTCACTTATTTCAGTTTTCGTCTGCTGGTTTTGATGTTTAAGTAATGATACCTTGAAAATAGGTTCACAAAATGCAATTATACACAAAACACATCGCCACACGCTGAAATAATTTAAAAAATGATTTTTTAAAGGAAAGGCTAACCATTCTAGGAAGCTAAAGTTATTTCGTTAAAGACGTTAGAAAGATTTAATAATGATAGTGCGACACGAGTCTTGTGTAAATAGTAAAATCAATTTATAGTCACGATCATTTCACACTTGGGTGCTCCCATTTTGAATGGCAATTCTTCCACTAATTACGTCTGTGAAAGGTATAATAAGTTTTTACAACAAATTTAGACAGCTAATTATGATATTTTTGAAAGAACGATAGTTATGCTGCAGAAGTTTAAATAATTTTAAGCAGTGCGCATTTACTGAAGTTTACAAAGTGCTTACAATAAGTCTCGGAGTCCACCAGTTACGTTATAATTTCTAAGTGAATGGCGGCTGCCACCGCACCTGAAAATTTCTACATAGTGGTAGTATAAATTAACTATATACTTTATGGACAGTTTTTTCAAATTTCTTCGTTATTTTTTAAGTGTAACCGTAAACAGTCAAATAAACCCAACATGCTAAGTGACTTGTGCTTTCCTTTAATTTCGAACTACGTGTACAATTTAGGTGAAATATGCATATTGAAAGATCATTGAAATAATTGAAATCACAGAAATCATAATCTCCATGTTGTGATTTTGAAATAATAGTGGAATAAAAAGTCAGTGGAATAAAGCAGTAATTATTAAAATAACGATCACGAATGAAATTGAGAAATCAGAGAGAGTGGGAGAGATTTTGATTTGATTTATTACTTTGTTCGCAACAAAGTTCATATGTACAACAAGACACAATATTTGCAATGGGGAAGAATTAGGACATTAGACAAACATAAAAATTGTTAAAGGAAACCACCAATTCTTCGTAATAGGTGAAGAAAACTTCTCAGAGTTAATCACCTGAAAAGAAAGAGGTAGCAAGAGAGAGAGAAGCGGAGAGGGATAAAGAGAGAATATGACAAGAATAATAGTCAGGTTAGTAAGTCACTGCTTTCCTCCTGATGTTGTCATTTTACAATGTTTTAACACTGGGTCTATTATAAATCTTGGCGGGTAAACAGGTTGGTACCGAGGCTCAATATTCATGCTGGGATGCTTTAGATTCTGCACTGTCATTGGGTAAGATTTACCTCGCTGGGGGAAGAGAGAAGGTCATACCAAACGTGGTTACGTGGCAGAGATAACCCCTCAGATTTACTCTTTCATCTTAGAGTGCTTCACACACTTTCAGTAGGCCCTACCATTGAGCCCTGGAATCCAGCTTGTAATGTGCGGAATCTTTTTTGGCATTTTTTTCGTAGAATTTTTAAGGAATTATGTCACTCTGAGAGACGTTACATTGACTGAGAAAACGCTTCTGGCCCAAAGAACACAATGAGCACGGTCATTCAGTTCCCCCGCGGGCATGTCTAATGTAACGCCTCCACCTGGTTTCACGCACCTCACAATGGCGGCCAATGCTTTGCTCTTTGTTTTATCATTAATTCCGCACGGATGATTACCTTTCCAATTAATCCAGGTAAAGGTAATAATTATAAACTGGGAGGCTGAGTTTGACAAGCACGTGTCTAGCTGAATACTCGTGCGTGTTGTTGAGACCGACTTGGTCACGTGTTTCTTTTTCGGCGCATGCGTGTTGGGCGAGACGACAAGACGCGTGCTTCCTATTTGACGCATGCAAGATATGAAACCAAGCGGCTAAATCATTAATTAAAACCAGGAAGACACGAGAGGTGCTTCAAGAAAATAAACATTGCGTTGCCTGTGGGCCGTAGGAACTGGAATGATTTATAAAGAGAATTAGCAGCTATAATCACGTGGTAATCGGCAGTATCTCCGCCATTTTTAGCACCTTGTATGAGCAAAATTGAGCATATTGAGCTTTACTTGTTTTCGAGACGTTTTAACACCATTTTTTCAGTAAGACAGAATTTCTATTTTTTGCACGTGGGATGCAAGCTTTGATTTTTGACAATGTAGCAACTAGGTTTTCGAAAAAAAATTGTTGCGAACTTGATTTCTGAAATTTGTTTCATCCAATTTTTTGTTTTCTATAACTAATTCTTTTGCCTTAAGTCTAAGTGTGCCATGCTTTTTGATCGGTCTGAGTAGTAAAAATCAGTCTTTGGCCACCCTGTACGTCAAGCATGAAATTTTAGTTTAATTTTTCCCAATACATAACATACGTCTTGTATGATTTCTTTAGTAGTAAACATCAGTCTTTGGCCACCCTGTACATCAAGCATGAAATTTTAGCTTAATTTGTCCCAGTACATAACATACGACTTGCATGATTTCTTTAGTAGTACCATCAGTTTTGGGCCACTCTATATACATCAACTATGAAATTTTAACATATTTTTTGCAAATACATAACAGCATGACTCTTTAGTAGTACCATCAGGTTTGAGCCACCCTGTACATCGAATATTAAATTTTAGCATAATTTTTTTAAATACGTAACAGTATGACTCTTTAGTAGTACCACAGTTTTGAGCCACCCTGTACATCAACCATGAAATTTTGACATATTTTTTCCCAATACATAACATGCGTTTTGTATGATTTCTTCAGTAGTACCACGGTTTTGAGCCACCCTGTACATCAAGCATGAAATTTTAGCATAATTTTTCCCAATACACGCTTTGTATAGCTGAAAACAATCGTGAGCTGCAGATAATTCATTTATCTCACGAAATCCTCGACGGAAGAAGAGTTGCATGTTAGTGAGATAGGAGCGTGATGGATTGGGTAAAATCAGAGTTGCTATCGGAACAAAACGCCTGCATTAAGCCAGTAAAGCGGGGATGAAATAGAACCCGAGGGACACAAGTAGACGGGCAAAGCTAGAAAAAACAACGTAGAACCCGGGGGACACAAGTAGACGGGCAAGGCTAGAAAAAACAACGTAGAACCCGAGTGAGACAAGTAGACGGGCAAAGCTAGAAAAAACAACGTAGAACCCGAGGAGACAAGTAGACGGGCAAAGCTAGAAAAAACAACGTAGAACCCGAGGGAGACAAGTAGACGGGCAAGGCTCGAAAAAACAACGTAGAACCCGAGGAGACAAGTAGACGGGCAAAGCTAGAAAAAACAACGTAGAACCCGAGGAGACAAGTAGACGGGCAAAGCTAGAAAAAACAACGTAGAACCTGAGGGAGACAAGTAGACGGGCAAAGCTAGAAAAAACAACGTAGAACCTGAGGGAGACAAGTAGACGGGCAAAGCTAGAAAAAACAACGTAGAACCCGAGGGAGGCAAGTAGACGGGCAAAGCTAGAAAAAACAACGTAGAACCCGAGGAGACAAGTAGACGGGCAAAGCTAGAAAAAACAACGTAGAACCCGAGGAGACAAGTAGACGGGCAAAGCTAGAAAAAACAACGTAGAACCCGAGTGAGACAAGTAGACGGGCAAAGCTAGAAAAAACAACGTAGAACCCGAGGGACACAAGTAGATGGGCAAAGCTAGAAAAAACAACGTAGAACCCGAGTGAGACAAGTAGACGGGCAAAGCTAGAAAAAACAACGTAGAACCCGAGGGAGACAAGTAGACGGGCAAGGCTAGAAAAAACAACGTAGAACCCGAGGGAGACAAGTAGACGGGCAAAGCTAGAAAAAACAACGTAGAACCCGAGTGAGACAAGTAGACGGGCAAGGCTAGAAAAAACAACGTAGAACCCGAGTGAGACAAGTAGACGGGAAAGCTAGAAAAAACAACGTAGAACCCGAGGGACACAAGTAGATGGGCAAAGCTAGAAAAAACAACGTAGAACCCGAGTGAGACAAGTAGATGGGCAAAGCTAGAAAAAACAACGTAGAACCCGAGGGAGAGAAGTAGATGGGCAAGGCTAGAAAAAACAACGTAGAACCCGAGTGAGACAAGTAGACGGGCAAAGCTAGAAAAAACAACGTAGAACCCAAGGGAGACAAGTAGACGGGCAAAGCTAGAAAAAACAACGTAGAACCCGAAGAGACAAGTAGACGGGCAAGGCTAGAAAAAACAACGTAGAACCCGAGTGAGACAAGTAGACGGGCAAAGCTAGAAAAAACAACGTAGAACCCGAGGGAGACAAGTAGACAGGCAAAGCTAGAAAAAACAACGTAGAACCCGAGGAGACAAGTAGACGGGCAAAGCTAGAAAAAACAACGTAGAACCCGAGGGAGAGAAGTAGACGGGCAAAGCTAGAAAAAACAACGTAGAACCTGAGGGAGACAAGTAGACGGGCAAAGCTAGAAAAAACAACGTAGAACCCGAGGGAGGCAAGTAGACGGGCAAAGCTAGAAAAAACAACGTAGAACCCGAGGGAGAGAAGTAGACGGGCAAAGCTAGAAAAAACAACGTAGAACCCGAGGGAGACAAGTAGACGGGCAAAGCTAGAAAAAACAACGTAGAACCCGAGTGAGACAAGTAGACGGGCAAAGCTAGAAAAAACAACGTAGAACCCGAGGGAGACAAGTAGACGGGCAAAGCTAGAAAAAACAACGTAGAACCCGAGTGAGACAAGTAGACGGGCAAAGCTAGAAAAAACAACGTAGAACCCGAGGGAGACAAGTAGACGGGCAAAGCTAGAAAAAACAACGTAGAACCCGAGGAGACAAGTAGACGGGAAAAGCTAGAAAAAACAACGTAGAACCCGAGTGAGACAAGTAGACGGGCAAGGCTAGAAAAAACAACGTAGAACCCGAGTGAGACAAGTAGACGGGCAAAGCTAGAAAAAACAACGTAGAACCCGAGGAGACAAGTAGACGGGCAAAGCTAGAAAAAACAACGTAGAACCCGAGGGAGAGAAGTAGACGGCAAAGCTAGAAAAAACAACGTAGAACCCGAGTGAGACAAGTAGACGGGCAAAGCTAGAAAAAACAACGTAGAACCCGAGGAGACAAGTAGACGGGCAAAGCTAGAAAAAACAACGTAGAACCCGAGGGAGACAAGTAGACGGGCAAAGCTAGAAAAAACAACGTTGAACCCGAGGGAGACAAGTAGACGGGCAAGGCTAGAAAAAAACAACGTAGAACCCGAGGGAGACAAGTAGACGGGCAAGGCTAAAAAAACAACGTAGAACCCGAGGGAGACAAGTAGACGGGCAAAGCTAGAAAAAACAACGTAGAACCCGAGGAGACAAGTAGACGGGCAAAGCTAGAAAAAACAACGTAGAACCCGAGGGAGAGAAGTAGACGGGCAAAGCTAGAAAAAACAACGTAGAACCCGAGGGAGACAAGTAGACGGGCAAAGCTAGAAAAAACAACGTAGAACCCGAGGGAGAGAAGTAGACGGGCAAAGCTAGAAAAAACAACGTAGAACCCGAGGGAGACAAGTAGACGGGCAAAGCTAGAAAAAACAACGTAGAACCCGAGTGAGACAAGTAGACGGGCAAAGCTAGAAAAAACAACATAGAACCCGAGTGAGACAAGTAGACGGGCAAAGCTAGAAAAAACAACGTAGAACCTGAGTGAGACAAGTAGACGGGCAAAGCTCGAAAAAACAACGTAGAACCCGAGTGAGACAAGTAGACGGGCAAAGCTAGAAAAAACAACGTAGAACCCGAGGAGACAAGTAGACGGGAAAAGCTAGAAAAAACAACGTAGAACCCGAGTGAGACAAGTAGACGGGCAAGGCTAGAAAAAACAACGTAGAACCCGAGTGAGACAAGTAGACGGGCAAAGCTAGAAAAAACAACGTAGAACCCGAGGGAGAGTGGGGGTGAAAAACAACGTAGAACCCGAGGGAGACAAGTAGACGGGCAAAGCTAGAAAAAACAACGTAGAACCCGAGGAGACAAGTAGACGGGCAAAGCTAGAAAAAACAACGTAGAACCCGAGGGAGAGAAGTAGACGGGCAAAGCTAGAAAAAACAACGTAGAACCCGAGGGAGACAAGTAGACGGGCAAAGCTAGAAAAAACAACGTAGAACCTGAGGGAGACAAGTAGACGGGCAAAGCTAGAAAAAACAACGTAGAACCCGAGGGACACAAGTAGACGGGCAAAGCTAGAAAAAACAACGTAGAACCCGAGGGACACAAGTAGACGGGCAAAGCTAGAAAAAACAACGTTGTCTTGCTTATTCACTGTGCATTTTTAATGTGCAAGTCGAGGACAGGAATAGAATTTGTTTTTATTTTTCATTTAATGCATTACACTCAATGTTTTTATCTTAAGTTTGTTTTGCACTTTAGTTTTTTTAGTATGCACTGGACGCATTTGTCTTGAACAGTGTTGTTATTTTAACATTACGCTGAGGATTACTCAATTTTATTATAATGAGTGAGCCATTTTAATGACAAATAAAGAATTAATATACATATATATATATATATATATATATATAAGTATTATTAGTGTTTGATGTCCATTACTGTGTCATCTGTATATATTTGTAAATGAAAGCAATAAATAAATGAGTTAAAACATCATGATGTACTTATTTACATTATCACTTCATAACATACAATCTGTAAATGAAAATATATAAGGGCTAGTAGACGTCACAACATATTACAATTCAAAATATAATCATGGGAATTCTATCCCGACACCTACAGTGTCTTTATTAAGTTCAGAGATAGGTTTGGCTCTTAACGTGGAGAAAACTTTACTTCCCTTTAACTACAGTAGTACATATTAAGTTTAGAGATAGCTTTGCCTCAACTTTCACGGACGTCAGGTTTTCCCAAAGAGTTATTTCCTGCCTTGAACTTTATATTAGGCCAATTAATTGCCTATTACACAGTTAATAATGCGATAAGGCAGGTTTCCTATACACATACTTGAACAATAAAACTACAGAAGTAATTATGCACTTTTTCCTTGAGTACTTTGTACAATTATTTAAACAGAGCAAATTAATTTCCTTATTTCGGAAATGAGTTTCCAACAATGCGTTTGTAAATTTGTATTAGCTGGCGCAAAAAAATGAGCCCAAGTTTTGATCACGACGATACATGATGATGATGATTATACACGATGATGATGCTCATGAAGTTTGATCATGATGATGACACAAGAAGAAAACTGTGACCAAAACGTTTGAAAATTACCACACCCAATCTCACAGACATAGAGATATGAAAAATTTAGGCATTAGATTTATACAAGTGCACAGAAGTTTTACATCAACAAGTCAAAAAGTAAATGCCGGAAATTTTTTTGTAGTATCACTATTGTTAAAATTTACGGCAAGTGATCTACGTGTCAATCATTTTTGCTGCAAACTAGACGAGGACGTTTCTTCCAACAAGTGATACAGTTTCTCACTTCTTTAAAAGGAATTTGGTCTAACCGCTCAACAATTTTTGACTTTAGTGCCTCCGCATCAAATGGCTCCGTGTGGCTGTTTTATACTTATTACAGTCCCAAACGATTAAATCCTGTTTTTTCTTGATTACACATTTTATCAATGTTTTATTTTTGTGGTGAAAACAATTTCTTTATTATTTTGATGTCATGTATTGAGTGTTTAATACGTCAGTGTGGCTATTTTTCAATTTATGCTTTAACTGACATTGTTTCGGCATTTAAATTTTTACTAACCTAATAACTGCTAAAACCATAAAGTTTAACTTAAGCCAAACGCTAATGTATTCTAATATCGAACTGTGAAACTGCCGAAGTTTAGAGTAAAATAGTATTAGAGTAATTGTCCTGCATATTTGTAGAGCAATTGCTCTAATGTACTATATTAGTCTAAACTTCAGAATATATTTTCTGCACCACCCAGTACATCAGCCCGGTTACGAATGCATGGTTTGTAAACATTGAACTGTGTCAGTATTATTTCAGCGCTAATTAAGGCATCAAGTCAGAATTAATGTATCTTTGAGTAAAGGCAAACTAATTTGATTACATTTAATAGTTTATTAGTTTCTAAGCGCATTTTTGTAAATTTATATGTAGTTCTTAATACAGTTTTGTAAATTTGTGTACAGTCCTTACAGTGATAAGTCATACTAAACATATCACTGTATTGAAACTAAAGCTAGGTAAATTAAAGCCAGTTAATTTGATTAGGTTGATAAATCCTTAATAGTTTTTTATGCTGCTTTATATGAACTGCAACAAAAGAAAAAAATAAACACGCTTACAGTGTATTGGTCTGCGTCGCGGATTAATGACGAGCTTCTCATAGTCTCAGCCTGGGGTTCGAAACCCGTAGCTGCCACCATCAATTCATACGCTTTACATTATTCAATATTTAATCTCTGTACATCTTGTTTTGGTGTTTGTTTTAACAACTATTGTTTCAAGTGCAAATTAGCAAATTTTACAGCATTTTAGTAGATTTTCCTTCGAATAATTATAGTGGAGTCGATTTAAGAAAACTTACGGTTTACTTCGATTAAAATTTATTAATCGATTCTATAAAAATTATTAGTTTATTGAGATACGAAACAGTTTCTGATCACAAAGCAGTTTACAGGTCTGCATAGTTAACAAAACTAAAAAAGTGAGAAATCCCCTTTGACGAGTGTCGTAATGTCGACCTCGGGCAGTTAATAATGTGGTAGGCAGCGTAATTGGGTTAATGCAGGCTTTGGCACTATGCTAATACATGAAAATACAAATTTATAAGCAAACTACATAACTTCTTTAACGTTCCTTATATAAAAGCAATAAAGATAGTTTAGTTTATTGTCGAACAACGCAACACAATGTACATAAAAAATCACACATCACACAACGCATTTCAACACTTGGGTATAATCGTCATAATTATTTAAACTAGGGGTGTGCAAATTATCAGACTAGCCGGGCCACATTAAACTTTCCCGCAATTCCTGCGGGCCACAGGCAGTTTAATCAAGGAGCCAAGTACAGAAAGGCTAATAGCGATTTTTTTGCATTCGACCTGTGTACATCATTACTACTACACCCAAGAAACTATTTTAGAAGTTATTAAAACTATATTACAAACCATATATTTCTACTTTCAGGACAGATAGTGGTAATTTCAATACAATGCATATTAGTAATGTGTATCACACAGTCTGTGTAGTACAGTGTTATTAAGCTACAGCCGTCTTGTAAGGGTTAATGGTATCCGATCTAGTAGAAAAAACTATCCGCACTATCTTTGGCATCGTGGCACGGACTTCAGCTGGATACACTCGTCCGGGCCGCACTTGCATTAGGTTGACAAATCTCTTCGCGGGCCGCACAAATTCTCTCGGCGGGCCGCAATTTGCACACCCCTGATTTAAACAGTAAAAGAAATAGTAGATATTCTCCTACGAGTCTGACGTCTTCAGTTGAAAGCACTTATTCAAAGGGAGATGCCTCTGTGAAAGTCTTGACTTACATTCAACGCCACCGCATTGGAAACACATTAGTCAGAATCGTCAAACGTTTGTACGGTTACATAGGAATTACAAGAGCTTTCCAACGCCAGTGAGATCTCTGACACGTAAAATTACAAAACAATGAGCAGTTCTCTCAGACAAACGAGGAAAAAACGTGGAGATAAACATCTTGTGTTGCCGTCTTTATTTATGACGTCATTATGTTCGCATTCATTTCTTTGTCTGGATTTTGTCAAGCTTGAGAAGTGATGCTGAAGTCAGATAGGCATCATAGTAAGCAGATAGGCGTCACACTAGCTGGCACTCATGCATAAAATTGTGCAATAATCATATATTGTACTTGCACAACGATTTTAAACCTCTGATTTTTATCACAACATTTTGGGAGTAATTTTTATGCATGGTACTACAACCACCCAAAAACGACATTCAAGATGAACGATTACAGCGAAAAGTGTAGTATAGTGTAGTGTAGTGTAGTGTAGTGTAGTGTAGTGTAGTGTAGTGTAGTGTAGTGTAGTGTAGTGTAGTGTAGTGTAGTGTAGTGCAGTGTAGCAGCGTAGCGCAGTGCACTGCAGTGTAGTGTAGTGTAGTGTAGTGTAGTGTAGTGTAGTGTAGTGTAGTGTAGTGTAGTGTAGTGTAGTGTAGTGTAGTGTAGTGTAGTGTAGCAGTGTAGCGCAGTACACTGCAGTGTAGTGTAGTGTAGTGTAGTGTAGTGTAGCGTAGTGTAGTGTATCATAGAGTAGCGTAGTGTAGCATTGTTGTTGTTGTTATTCTTGTTATTGTTGTTGTTATTGTCGCAGTCGCTGTCACTGTCATTGTCGCAGTTGTTATTGCTGTTGCTGTTATTGCTAATTCTATTACTATTGGTGTTGCTGTTGCTGCTTTTGCTGTTGTTGCTGGGAGATGACTTTTTAAAAAAGCCAAAGTTTCTATTAATTCGCTAATCGCAGAATGCAGGATTACGTCAAGAAGTGAAATACTTTCAATCTTTGCTTGTTTCACGTTGCTTTTCATAAGCTATCTAAAAAGCGGTTTTGTTTTGTAAAAATAAACTATTAATTTTTTAATGAAATTTAGTTGAACTGTACAAAAAATAATGCAAAGCATAACTGCAAATAATATCTCATTAAGCATACTAAAAATTCCTCACTTTTCTATTGTAAATTGCGGAAATTACGCGCGGTCTTCCAAATAATATTCAAACACCCCATCAGGGTTTTTGGCTCTCTTCTTATTCAGGGTTATAATGTGTTTACTCATTACTAATTTCTCCACCGACCTGCCTATTATTTGAGTAGGGAGATATAATTATCCAATCATGGAGTCATTTGACTCCTGCTGGGCGAGCAAAACGAATATGAACTGCGTTTAGTGATGAAACGAGAGCCTGCCCAAACAAATCCTGATATCAGTGGGAAGTAAAAATATATAATTATATAGGCATTCACTAACATTGAAGAGTAACAAAGAAGCATTTGATATTTTTGGCAACGCAATGAATTTACTACTGGTTGAAAGTCAACGTCAACGCACTGTTAGGCCTATATTATATCTGCTAAATAGTTACCGTATTTTCCCGTGTATAAGAGACCCTTTTTTGCTCAGAATTTTCACTTTAAAAATAGGGGGTCTCTTATACATGGGAGTAAGTCTTTTCAATAAGATGCATAAATTGTGACACTAATGATTTTAAAGAAATAAGTGCTCTACAACTGTTTTGCGTGTGGCGTTCGACTATGAAGCGGTTGTAAGCAATACAAGCATCGTGACACAGGCATTATCTCCTCGTTTTCTCTTTTCCTGTTACAGGTTTGCAGGTACGCACTTTAATATATAACAGTACTCTTTTTCTACAACACATTAACTGGTTTTATTTTGTTTTCAGTACCGCACTGAGTTGAAAAAAGTTGTACTTTACCCTCTAAAAATGTCCGTCTGAAAAAACTTTTTTCCAGAATTTTTGCCTAAAAATTGAAGGGGTCTCTTATACACGGGAAAATACGGTAGATCATTGGCTTTCAATCTTTTTCTTGTGTAGTCCATTTTAGGCAGGGCTGGATATATCCTATAGGCTAGTGTAGGTGGCAGCCTAGGGTCCCGTAAGTTTGTGGAGCTCTCAAACTTTGTAACATTTTGTAAGAAAATCTGCTTTTTCACAACGGTTGCGTTTAAATACAGCACGTGCTAATTTTGTTTGCAATAAATAGTAAGATAGTGGCATTTCTTAAAGAATATTTGTAATGACAGACAAAAGATGCCTATTCTGGCCTATTTAAAGAATTTGCAATAAGTTTACTTCAAGCTGTGTAAATGTCGCTAAAATATAACATGAGTAAATATGTATTCAAGACGGACGTGGCCGAATTAGCGACTGACTCCGTCTGACAGGGCCCCATAATTTCATTAGCTTTGGTTCCCAAACGGTCATAATCCGGCCCTGATTTTGGGGGCACCTTTCCTAACCCCACAGTGAACCAAGAACACTTACACCAGAAACAAACTAAACAGAAGCTGTCTTCCAAATTACGTACAAACGTAAAATTCATCATTTGATAAGATGAACAATAAAACGAGGTAAATTTCGTAACGTAAGCACCTGCCATTCTATTGTTCATCATCTCAAGTACAAGTACAAGTACAACAACTACGCAATAAGGGATATATGTTAGAGAAAAATAATATGATAAAATTAGTAGTTAACTAATAGTTGTCGACGCAAATAGAGGTAATGTATATTGTACATAGTTTCTTAAAATAAATAAATAAATAAATAAATAAATAAATAATAATAATAATAATAATAATAATAATAATAATAATAATAATAATAATAATAATAATAATAATAATAATAATAATAATAATAATAATAATAATAATAATAATAATAATAATAATAAAATAATAATAATAATAACAATAATAATAGCAGTTAACTATACGCTACAACAAATAACAAACTATTATGTATATAAACATTTTGATCTATTTTACAGACGTTTTCTTTGATCTCGTGGGCACGGAATTAGAAAGGGGTGCGAAAGGTTACTTTACTTTGACATTTTAGGAGCAAATGTTAAAAAAACAATTTTAATTAATTAAATTCAAACTATTAAATACATTGTATATATTATAATTCATAACACACATATACATAATACAGTTAATCGGCTAAATGTGTAGATTATTATGTTACTACGTGGTATGCCTCGAAAAAAAGCGGCAGCAGCAGAAGAAGAAAGGAAGAAAAAAGAAAGAAGAAGAAGAAGAAGAAAGAAAGAAATAATAAAAAGACAAGAATGCTTTATTTTGCACACATCCACCAACTAAATACACAGCTCACAATGCCAGAAGTGTAACTGCTTGTTCGGCAAGTCTTGCTAAAATGAAATTATGTCCACTAGATACGGACAAGAACGCGCAAAAATGGAAGAGAATAAACTTAGTAAGACCTAGAAGAAAGGAGAGAAAAATAAGATATAATGAAAATCTTTCTAGGTACAGCTTTTTTGCTAGAGTTTCAACCTGCAGTATGCAGTGATTCAACCTAGAATTAAGAATGTATGTATAAGTTTATGGCAGACCTACTTCATATTACGGTAAGTTGGTAAGTTTCGCATGGAAAAATTTATAAATTTACCGTGAGTCAGTTTCAATTGTTATTATTATTATTATTATTATTATTATTATTATTATTATTATTATTATCATCATCATCATCATCATCATCATCATCATCATCATCATCATCATCATCATCATCATCATCATCATCATCATCATCATCATCATCATCATCATCATCATCATCATCATCACTATCATCATCATCATCATCATCATCATCATCATCATCATCATCATCATCATCATCATCATCATCATCATCATCATCACCACCATCATCATCATCATCATCATCATCATCATCATTATTTTTTAAAGCCAAATATATATACAAGTAATTGTTCCTCTATTTGCCCCTATTTTCAATTGTGATGGTTGTTGATGAAGCCAGCAAGTGTTTAAGCTTCGCTGATTACTAGGCTTGACAACGTCTTCACTCGCCTTGTTGACATGCTTCCTATAAGCCCTGAAAGAAGTCCGGATTCAGAGATTATAGGGCTTGGCCGCTTGAGCGATTTTAATAATGAAAATATTATGCGCTCGTTACGCGAAAATAAACACGTCACAAACTGTTAGCGTTTAATTATCATCAGCATTTATGCAGAAGATCAGCTGTACACTGGACTATTGTTGTTAATGACAGCAAAATGTTTAGATGACGAAATGCGCTTTGGCGAAATGAGCCGATACTCAATGTGTATTGAAGGAATAAGTGATGATGAAGTTATACCAACCATGGTTTACCATGGCTACCAATAAAAGCTTTGAACATAGTACAAAGTGGTTGGAAGACATTAGGTCAAGAACATAAAGAATACCAACGTAATAAATTAAGGGACGTGATTAAGTTAATGGACAAAATGCTAGGACCAGTCGAGAAGTATGACAATTCGTTTCACGTTTGAATGCAAATTTAAAACTCTTTTTACAAAATTTTGGTTTACCAACCGAATGTTGTGTTTTTTTGTACTAATTCACTAATGTGATTGTATTGTTTGTGCTAAATATAAACGAATATATTGTATTAAGCAAAGAGCCTTTTGAATGGGCGTAATTACACGGTGTACGGAAAGAAATATTGGTCGGATTAATGCATATAAGTATACTGCAGCAATATTACATTATAGTAAGTGTGGTTATACATGTTATATGTATTATTTCAACATAAGATTTTTTACGTCTTTATGATGTCATAACGCAGGTGTCCAAGTTCATTTTGAAACATTTTCTCCTACATTTTCAGTATGTAAGCATGTTTCTAGTGCACTGTTTCTTTTGAACACCATGTGCTAGTTATTTTTCCTTCTTCATGTACATAATTCAGCGCGCTAATTCTCTTCTAGTCGTGTATGCGTATATACCTGCAAGAGCTGCGATCTTGTACTACTAGTATTGAATATGCATTCATATTAGTTTTATCCGGCCCGCGTAAACGGTAATTTCTAAATAGAAGGAGACTCTGTTTCTTTGGGAACACCTTGTACTACATTTCGTTTTTTCGTTCATTAATCAAAGCGTGAATTCTCTTCCTCTTGTATGTACCTATAGACTTGCAAATGTTGCAATCTTACTCTGTAAGCGTGATTACACATTCATTCTAGTTTTATCTCGGGCGCGCATAAATGTTAATTTATAAATCGTGGAAGACAGTTTCTTTTGAAACACCGTGTACTACTTTTCATTTATTATTCAACACGATAATTCTTTTTTTCGTACATACGTGCAGACGTGCAAAAGCTGCAATATTGCATTATAAGTGTTGATTACGCATTCATTTTAGTTTTATTCTGGGCACATATTAGTTAATTTTTAAATCGTGGGAGACTTTGTTTCTTTTGGAACACCCTACACTACACTTCTTTTTCCATAGTTATTCACACGAACACAATAATTCTCTTTTTTCGTACATACGTATAGACGTGCAAAAGCTGCAATCTTGCATTATACGCGTGTTTACGCATTCATTTTGGCTTTTCTTTGGGCGCAATAGTTAATTTATAAATTGTGGACGACACTGTTTCTTTTGGAACACCGTGTACTACTTTTTTTATTCATTATTTAAGGCGATAATTTTCTTTATTCGTACATACGCATACGTCTACAAAAGCTGCAATATTGCATTATAAGCGTTGATTACGCATTCATTTTAGTTTTATTCTGGGCACATAGTAGTTAGTTTATAAATCATGGAAGACACTGCCTCTTTTGGAACAACGTGTACTACTTTTTTCATTTATTATTCAACACAATAATTCTCTTCTTTTTGTACATACGTATAGACCTGCAAAAGCTGCAATCTTGCATGATACGCATATTTGCGCATTCGTTTGGGCTTTATCTCGGGGCATAATAGTTAATTTACAAATTGTAGAAGACACTGTATTTTTTGGAACACCGTGTACTACTTTTCGTTTTTCGTTTATTATTCAAGGCGATAAATCTCTTTTTCTCGTGCATACGCATAGACCTGCAAATGCTGCAATCTTGCGTTATAAGCGTTGATTATGCTTTCATTTTGGCTTTATCCTGGGGCGCAGAAATGTTAATTTATAAATTCTGGAAGACACTGCTCTTTTGGAACACCGTGTACTACTTTTTCCATTTATTATTCAAGGCGATAATTCTCTTTTTCTCGTGCATACGTATAGACCTGCAAATGCTGCAATCTTGCACTATAAGCGTTGATTACGCATTCATTTTGGCTTTATCCTGGGGCGCATAAATGTTAATTTATAAATCGTGGGAGACACGTGGCATTGTTTGATCACTCGAACAGGCCAATTATTTGCTAATTAGCCATAGTAAACACGTCATCAGGTTCAGTATGTGCAGGTGCAGCTAGGAGCTCGCACACGCACGTCAGTCATAAAATTAATCATAAAATCTCCTTTTTTGCATCATGTATTCATTATAGGTTTGTAGGTCTTGTAGGAATCACGGAAATTGCGTTTATGCCAGTAGATATACTTTTTGTTTATCACTATATAAGTAATGGCTATATAAAAGCGCATAAGAAAATAAATTATATGAAAAATTACCAATTTTAATACAGAATTTTTATTATAATGGCGTATATTATGTACTGTATAGTCATTTGTTGCAGTGATTTCTTTTCGTCTCTCAACTTTAGTGTGTTAGTGTGACGTCTTACCTAATAATACTTTTATATGCCTATCCAATATGCTTATTAGATCAAAGTGTATGTGGATAAAGACTTTTTCTTGGCTTCTCCATCACGTTAGAGTCTCGACTAAACCAAACAATTCATTGCTTTAAGCCAGTGTCCGTAAAAACATGTTTAAATACTCTTTGATGTTGTATTCCGCAAGTCCATCACAAATTTTACAAATTTTACATCATCAAAATTTAAAATATAAATTTATTATTGGCGTTAACCTATTTTGTAAATGACCCTTTCATTTTAAGATCTTGCTGCTAAATTTTAGTAAAATAAGGAATAAATTTGTGTAGTTTTTGAGTTTATTGGTTGTAACTCTTTGTGGACTTAAATATTGAATTGGGAATTTAATAATTTAGTATATTAATTTATTTGCATTTTTTATGTTACTAGACAGGAAACTTGTTTCAGTAATAACCTTCATTTTAGCACTCACTTTAATTCTCCTTGTTTAACGTCACTGTAAATAATGTTATACGCGCAAATTAAAAAAGCTAATTACAGGATGCGTAACATGAAATATTGTAGAATTCACTCGAGTGTCTATGTAAAATTACATAATGTTTGTACAAAAATTTTTGCCTGCAAAAAGAGGCTAATAGAGACTTACCATCATCATCATCCATCATAAAAGTTTATTCAACTGAAAAGCATAAGACTGCAAAACCAGGCAATTTCAAGAGGAAGTAACAAAAGCGTGTATTTCTTATTCGACATGTGAATGATGTGATTGTGATTATGATATGAACTGGTAGAACAACTTACGTGAACACCTTGACGAGGTGGCCGAGTGGTTAAGGCGATGGACTGCTAATCCATTGGGCTCTGCCCGCGTGGGTTCGAATCCCATCCTCGTCGTACCATTTTACTATAACTATATTTCTGTGATAGTTATATTTCTATAACTATATTTCTATAACTATATTATTGCACATATACTGTGCAATAACTATATTTCTGTGTTCCAGCTGTAAATTTCAGTTGATCACGCAGATTTTGATTTTATTATTGTGATGCCCCTGGCGGTTGTGTGAAGTGAAGGCTACCTTAATCCACAATGACATCACTGATAAGCATTTACCTGTAGAAATCCGCTTAACTCTTTCAACACGCACGGGACTAGTCTGGTGAAGTAGTTTGGAAACTAATCATAAAAGTGATTAGGTTCACATTATTAACATCATAGACTGAGAACTAAAGATGCAATTTGTCTTTTCATTGATTTTCAGATCTGCACGATTTCGTTTTAACTATGGGAAATGGAATTTAGAGGAGCAGAGAAAAAATAGTTATCAGCCTAATCACACTGAATGAGTTAAATAGCTTTTCAGTTTAGATGAAAAACAGTCCAACTTTCTATTTTGATCTAAACGTCACTAGATATTGCTTACTAGGTAGAATTATATTACAGGTTCGTTTCCAGATTTAGGAAAATCTATTATTTTTTTCTAAATTAGGTTAGATCATTTCATTTCAGCATAAAAATCATGTTTTTAAACCCTTTTAAAATGATCTTTTTCGCCTTTTCTCCTGAACAGTTCAAGTTTGGGTTTTTGAGTACGATTCCGTAATAATTAAATTTTTGAAGCCAACCGAAACGTGAAACATGAAAACGGAATTAATAATGCAGATCGCATGCAAAACATAAAATTGATTGTCTTATGTTTTGTAAGTATTAAGTACAGAACTTACTTTCATTATAGGATTCATACGTGACAGTACTAGCAAAAATCTGTGATTGTTATAAATATAAAAAAATATTTATTATTTATTCTAATTATATTATTATTATTATTATTTAATTATTATTATCAGTTTTCCTAAGAATTTTCAATCGTTTTTGACCTATTTTTGGTATCCCCTTTGTCTGGGACGTTCTAGAATATGTAACTGAAAGACGTTTAGTAACGTCCCCTTTGTCTGGGACGTAACTAAAATATGTAACTGAAAGACGTTTAGTAACGTCCCCTTTGTCTGGGACGTTACTAAAATGTGTAACTGAAAGACGTTTAGTAACGTCCCCTTTGTCTGGGACGTTCTAAAATATGTAACTGAATGACGTTTAGTAGCGTCCCCTTTGTCTGGGACGTAACTAAAATATGTAACTGAAAGACGTTTAGTAACGTCCCCTTTGTCTGGGACGTTACTAAAATATGTAACTGAAAGACGTTTAGTAACGTCTCTTTTGTCTGGGACGTTACTAAAATATGTAACTGAAAGACGTTTAGTAACGTCTCCTTTGTCTGGGACGTTACTAAAATATGTAACTGAAAGACGTTTAGTAACGTCCCCTTTGTCTAGGACGTTCTAAAATATGTAACTGAACGACGTTTAGTAGCGTCCCCTTTGTCTGGGACGTTACTAAAATATGTAACTGAAAGTCGTTTAGTAGCGTCCCCTTTGTCTGGGACGTAACTAAAACATGTAACTGAAAGACGTTTAGTAACGTTCCCTTTGTCTGGGACGTTCTAAAATATGTAATTTTACCATCATTGGTGAAATTGTTAAAAGTTAGCACGTTTGTTTTACATAAACAGTAACACAATTCTGTTCAAAGCTTCTTAATCTACGTCATCAGTATTAACTCCGCCTCCCCGATGAAGCCAGTGAGCAGGAAACATCATAAATCCACCCATAACAATCTTAATACATATTTTACACGGCTATAATGGTAAACGCGTCGCCTATAACACATCATGCGTACCGTTTTTATATTAAAAAGACGTCGTAAAGGAAGCTTGAACATCATAGCTTTAACTTTCAATATTCATAAATCTTTAGGGGTCTTGCCATGTTAAATCAGGAGCAGGGTAGGCGTAAAGAGTTATAACGCTTTACATTTATGAATTCTTTGCAACTGCCACACGTTATAAGAGCAGTAGAAAATTCTAACTGAAATTTTAAATTGAAGTTAAAGTAAAATTTTGCTACTTTGTCTTGAAAGAACGATTTAAATTGAGATGGCAGATGGCTAGTTTTCTTTGGATAAGCAAAAGCTTTCAGGTAATTAAAAGCTGCGACGCATGAAAAATAAAACTAGGCGGCATAGTAGAAGAAATTGTAGCCAAATCAGATAAATTTGTTACATAATGAATTTGATAATAATTTAAGCAAATGAAAACATGTTGCGGTTTACCATTTTAAGTGGAGCTTTGAAACTTTATGCCAGAAAAAATCAAAATTAACACGTACACGTCCTAGCAAACATACCCGTGTAAGTAGATTTAATGAACCGTCTCAGTGTTGACATGCTTAGTCGACGTTTCTGCGTAGACAAGCTTACAAGACGGTTTTAGTGAAGACGTGTTTATTAAACTGTCATGGTCAACGGATATCGATATCAGCTCTGGGCTTACCGACTTCAAATTTTGTATCGTTGCCGTAGCAGCGCGTCTGTCATTCACTCGCGGATGTCAATTAAAATGGCTGACCTGCTTAAAATATCTTGTCAGGGAAGTGATGAGAAGCGATGAAAAAAGTTTAGATGCAGTGAAAAATTAGATTACTTCGCTCAACTTAAAGCAGGCAGTTGTGAGCAGCGACGAAAACAACAATTACGTTCACTGTCATGTTGTAAACGCTATTGTCTATGATCCCATGGAACATCGATTAAAGCAAAACCCGACCAGTTTTAAATTGTAGGTCAAAATGATCTCCTCTTTAAAATATTGAAAGGAAACATACTATTTTTTTGAAAAATGACTTACGCGAAAGAATTATTACCACACAAATACAATTTCGTGTTCGCGCCACTAGTTCTTCGCTGTTATATGCATTTCGTCGTTCGCTGGTTAGACGAGCAATAGCGCCTGCATTTCGGAAACACATTGCACAAAAAACAGGTGCTGTACCTCTCAGTTCAGTTTGTGTTAGTTTGTGACGAACTGCACACGTTCGAAAACTCATGCGTGAGCACAGTGGTAAAATTAAAATTTGAATTTTTGTTTTAAAACTTGTTTGTTTTTAGTACAACAAATAGCTTACAATAGCACTGTACTTTAATTTTCGCTTTTGCAAACACGTGCAACACGCACATGGAATATTTTTGCTGTTGAAAATTATGTCAGTTTGTGATGTCAACAATAGTTGGGCTTGCCCGCCGTTAATTAAGAGTTTGATCTGTTATTATAATTATGCAGTATTAATTGTGTTAAAATGTATATTTTTATCGAACTTGAAAATAGGGGAGTAAGTGAAAAGCCACCCTGTCTTCCATTAAAGATTGTCACTTGATCGTGGCATTTGATCACTGTTTATCGTGGCATTTGAGGTGTTTAAACTTGTAAGCTTTGTAATATCCTGTTTTGAAAGACGCGTTGCATGTCTTTTGATGATTTACCTATAAGCTTTGATTACTACCTTACTGAAGTTAGTATAGTCATAGTGCACCTTTGATTTCTTTATTCGACAAATACGACTCTCACCACAAAAGCAAAGAGCAAACTTGTTTTTTGTTCTCTACTTCTAAGAGAGATTATCTGCATCAAAGTCTCTCTTACTCGCTGGTTTTTATTACTTCATTATTTAGAGGCAATTGACAGACTAACAGAAAATGGTTTTTGTACTAGTTTGTCTAAAATTTAAAGTTAAAGTCAAACTAAACCCTCACTATATTAAGCTTTTACAACTTAAAATTCAACTCGTATTACGAATATTAAATTTATTTTATTATAAATTTACAGTAAAGCTTGTTTCTTTTGATTTTTATCACTTCGTTGTGAGCGGCATTAAATTTGAAGAACCGCCATTTTTTGTTGCGCGAGAGACGAATGACGTTATGAGTACAGTCACGAGGTCACCAAGGACGCTTTCTGCATTTCGTACGTCATTCACGCTCACTCGCGCCAAAAAAGGCGTATTGCACGTGTTCGAAATTTGCCATAAAAAGGCAAGTTATTTAATATATAAGTATTTTTCATTTAATAAAAACTATGATTTCTTTGCATAATCTTAATAATGCGTTAAAAAACCTCAATGTCTGTTGGGATTATATAGGCCTGATGAAGGTAATGATGATGACTAGCGATGGCGACAGCGGCAATCATAAGATTATTGAATTGATGTTATTAAATTTTTTTACCTCATATAAAATTATCAATAAAATACAGTAAAATATCTAATCAAAATAGGCCTATAATATGAGTATAGAAAAATGAGCATAACTAGCTTAACTATGATAATACCAATTAATGCGATTAAGACTGTTATAAATATAAGAGCAGACAAGATATAATCATATTTAAACAAGTCACATATGTATCAAAGTTCAAGTTAAAGGCATGTTTTAAATCAGGAGTAATACATCTTCATAAAACATGTTCCCCACTTTGAAGAAGAAGAAGAAAAACAGCAGCAGTAGCAGCAGCAGCAGCAGCATCATCATCATCATCATCATCATCATCATCATCATCATCATCATCATCATCATCATCATCATCATCATCATCATCATCATCATCATCATCATCAACATCATCATCAACAACAACAACAACAACAACAACAACAACAAGAACAACAACAACAGCAACAACAGCAACAACAACAACAACATAGACATCACTATTATCACAACAACAGCAGCAACAACAACAACAACATAGACATCACTATTATCAGAACAACAACAACAACAACAACAACAACAACAACAACAACAGCAGCAACAGCAGCAACAACAACAACAACAAAAACAACGAAGATGACGACATTAGAATAGCGGCGAGAATGTTGTGATAGTAGTGATGCTGTCTGGAATGATGAAATTAGATAAGGCTACTCAAATCTTACGCAAATACTTCTGAAGTAAATATATTAAGTGATTTTCTGTACTTAATCAATTCATTATCTAATACCAGCAGGTTCTAAACTAAAAATAATGACACTGGAGGTTGAGTCAGTGAGGATGGTAGGGTCTACCAACAGCGCCTCTAGGGGGCGCATGAATGTTACACGTCACAATTTCCTGGAAACAAGCCAGCAATAAGTTACCCCCTGGTTCTTTACTGGCCGCTGAGTTATTGCAAAGGCGGGTAGCGGAAATTATTCTCTGCGCCTCTTTATTATGGAGAACAAAGAGCGTTTAATATGGCAGTGTTTAAAATTACTGCCTTGTTGTGGAGATCCACTAGAATTAAATAGAATATTGTAGAATGTTCTATAGTAGAACAATCTTCTTACCTTGTAGAAGTTTCTATTTCTAGATTATTCCCTGGCACTCATATATAAGGCGGAGCTGGCCGCTGAAGATTATTCTCTCAGATTCTCTTGTATCCTCGTATTCTCATATTCTCAGATACGCTTTCACGTAAACATTTCGCGTTCCTTCATACTTTTGTGTTGTAGAATTCTCGCATAATCTTCTTCTTTTTCTTCCCAGCTTTTCCCTATGCGGGGTCGCCGTTGTGAATGAGTCTTCTCCACGCATTCCTGTTGTTGACCATCTCTTCATTTATGTTCTTCTTTCTAAGGTCTCCATTAATACATTCAATCCATCTTCGCTTCGGTCGTCCTCTTCTTCTATTTCCCAGCACTTCCATTTCCATGACATATACAGTGTGTAAAAACAGTAAGATAAATAAGTTTATCTATTTTGTTATAATTATAACGATGCAGAGTAAGCTTAACATAAATATGGGCAAACTTTCTGAACCATAATTGCTACTAGTTCTAGTTGTGATTATTTATATAGTTTGTACGTGAATGTTGTATTTTGTGTAATTATTTATATTATTGTATTATATTATTATATTGTATTAATATGTACAAACAACATCTGAGTATTGTGTGTCAGCTTGTTCTTACCATTGTGTACAATTATTTATAATGTCTTTTTGTGTGACTTGTTTTTGGATCTAGTTGTACTTTTGTTACTTGTGTCATAATGTATAATTGTAATTTCCTTTAGATGTATTACATTGAACTGATTCCTTGTACACCTGCAAAAAGAGATTAATAAAAGAGTTATAATAATAATAATAATTTGTTGGGAGACAGAGTGAATACATAACGGTAAAAAGATGTTGTCACAAAGAAATCACTTGCAAAATTTTAAGTAATTTGAAGCAAGATTGCTTGTGTTTGCATACAAGACAAAATACGCTTTTTTAAGTGGCAGAGTCATTATAAACCTCTTGAACGGAGAACAACCAGGCAGCTTTAATCGATCAAATCTTATGCTGACACGCCAATTCTTGTTTGCTCTTTTATCGCTTCTTTCATTGGCGCTCAGCGTTAACCCACTTCACACCTTCAATAATTCTTGCGCTTTATTATAGCCCAGAGAGGGGAGCCTCTATTTACTCTTGCCGTCTTTCCACTGGCTTCACGGCTTCAAGCGTTGCTGCGCCGCAAACTGCTTGCTTTTCGATTACACGTTGATTGTGTTACTAGTATTGTACCGCTGTAAACACGAACTCATTTGCATTTAAATTGCTTGCCGGATTCCCCGGGGTGTACATGCGCACAGTCTCGGATATATAGAGTTATGGCGTGAGATAGGCTGATCTAAACACGGGGAGCAAACATGGGTTCCTTATTATTACTCGTTAGCAGAAAATCAGCAACAACAGTGCATAAACTTTGCTAATTGCCAACTGAAGCTGAAGTAATATTTGGAAATTAAAAATGTTAAAAGTAAGGCTGCGAGCAATATAAGTTTAAACTTACACACCCCTGGAATGAATACGCCTTCTTGTCAACATGGTTTCCTTGGCGGAAGAGTTTTCTGCTGTCAAAACTCATTTGCGTAGCAGGTCAGAGCACATTGTTCGCGCAAATTGGGGGCAAGGAAAATTATGGACGGAAGACGAGACTGCGAGTTCCGTTTTTTGACACTTTTCATTCGGGAATAATCCCGGAGTAAGTCGTCCGGATCAGGACACTATAAAATTTGAAAAGGGCCTGTCAATCGCTTTGCTGTTGCTGTCAGCCTCATTCATTCTACTGAGCTCGCCATCATCTGATAAGTTTTTCATTGACAGTCACAAAATTGATCCTTGAGGAAACGGCTTGGTGAGAATAGTGCATTCGTCACTCATATTCTGACATATTTAAGCAAAGACGTGACTTTTATTCAGACTCAACATTTGCAACGTTTCTATAATTACAAGGTCATGTTCACGCAATAAATAAAAATACAGTGTAAAAATAATAATTCAGAAATCAACATTGTAACAAGTAAACAAGACAAATACTAAATTGCAAACTTACATATTGTCTGACACAAAGCCAAATGACAGAAAAAATAAAGTTAAGTTACTCTAACACAATTCATTCACTGACTAATGCCTGCGGTAGAAAGTAGAGAGGTAGAAAATAAAAGTACTTAAAGTAAAAAAGAAATTGCAAGGTTAATGGAATGAAGGAATGAAGGAATGAAGCAGTTTCTCAGCTAAGGAGTACAGTGTTCATGGTTGGACCTTTCCCACCTATAGTGTTTGATAGTGAAGAATGCTGAGCATACTACCAACACACCCAATGTCTTTTCTTAAGTGGGTGCTCGCTACCATTTTTATTTGGTAAAGTCGTTTTCCCCGTCTTCCCATTACCGATCAGCTTTTAGCAGATTTGAATGCGCTTACAAATTCAACAAAATACTGTAAAACAAAGACAAAAAGACAACATTTATTTACTGTCGTTTATTTAATAAACAACATTAGCATTAACGGCTATTTAATAACACACAAATAACTAATAAACATGTAGGGTGTATGCTCTGCCGTATAAAGCCGCTAGGCTCGAACTCAAGACTGCGTGGTTGTGTTCTGAAATCTAGACCACTCGGCCACGCAGCCCAGGACAGACTGTTATTCCTAATAATCTATACACATCAGTAAGAAGCAGTCAGGACGACGGTGATTATGATGACAATGACGACGATATCACCAACACCAACAACAGTATTACAACCACCAACAAAAACAGCAAAGCAATAGCAGCAGTGGCAGTGACACTGCCAACGACAAGGGCAACAGCAACAAAATGAAATGCCCCGGCAAATACTCCTTCAAAAACCAAATTCGTGCAATTTTTTTTGCATTTCAGGGTCAGAGATGTAACTGATGAAAAATATTGCGGATAAAAACGTTTAAAAGTATAGGTAATGTTATATTTTTATCCATTTTTAGAACTCGTGGATTATACGGCACATTAAATTTTGAAAATTTTCAATGTAATTTCTTAGTTCGTCAAGGAACAACATAGAAAAAATATTTTATAGTATATTTTAAATTAGGAGTTAAGTAGGCCTTAATACCCTTATTCCCATACAATTTAATTTTTCGCTTTTCTCAGCCTAACATGACGATTTGCTAGTGCTATTGTTACAGATAACAGACCAAAAGACTATTTCTGTTACGCAACGTTTCGTCAGAAAGGAGCAATCTTTTAATTCATTAAAATGCAAAATAGCTTGAAATTTTTGCAGATTTTCAAGCAGAGAATTTGTGATTTTGAACAAAATGGCGTCGTGTACTTTGTGAAATACCTATAAGAGCCATTAATTTCATGTTACTGTGTGTTAATTGTTAATTCGTCATTGACGTGTTTGTCGGAATGCAACTACGCGTCTTGAGTTCGAATCTAGCGGCTGCCAACGCCAAGATATGTATTCTATATGTTATTTGTTGTTTGTTTGTTGCTTCCTTACTTGCATTGTTATAAAAGTAACATATATATGTTAATTTTTTTAACTATTAAAAATACATATGTCATCTCGGTACCAGTTTCGTATTGGCTATACGACAAATCTCAAATAACAATAAGTGAACTTCACGTTTTTCTAAGCACATATGTTTGCATACATTTAAACTGAATATGGAATGATACTAACAAACTGGAAAAACAGCGCAAACTATAATATTTGATTCGCGACAATACCAAATTGAGTAGCCGACGCTTCTTAAACAATAACTCACACGATTTTTTCTCAAGTGATCACGTGATGTGATTTTGGGATCCAGGTAACCTCTCGGGTCTCACGTACGGACGTGAAAAAGGGCCGCCGACAGCACTTGGTCACACTCAAGACATACCTGGCTCTTAGAAACTAGTTTAAGCCGTTAATCTACCACTTCAGTACTGGTTGATTCTCAGCCAAGGCGAAAAGATTTACTAGATCTTTATCTTACGTATACCATTTCTTCTTTTTCTCTCAACACTGCACGCGTAGGACACTTACCAAAATTGCACTAGTGTTAAAAATAAAAAAAATCCGCTGGTTGTTTTATACAAATTACCCCACAAGAGTACTGGCCACTCAGTAGAAAGACGGAAAATTGGACACAGGTCACAAAAAAATAGTATTGTAATAAGTTTACTAATAACGGAGACATCTGTTAACGCCATTCGTGAAGCAAAGTTTTAGTTATCACGATAAAGAGGTCATGTTCTCGTAGAGAGTTTCACAGATAAGAAGCCCGATGAAAATGCTAGACTTATTATTATTATTTATTTTATTTCAGACGTTTACAGTCCATAGAACAAGGCACAAGTTAAAACACAGAGTCAATTACAGAAACATAGTAAGCTTATATACAAGAACGGGTTAGTTAGAATGGGTAAATAAAATTCTTTGACACGACTTAAAAATGTTTGATCTAAAAATTGTATCAGTATAATACAGCTAGTTATTAATAAGAGTATTCTGACTCAAAAACAGCCTACTTCTGAGACTAAATACAACTTTGTAGCAAACATACATTTGGCTTGCACTACAGCCACTAGTAGTCTGTAGTCTGAAGATTAAATAGTCTTCTAATGGCAATTATAAGTAATGCGTATTCTTTCAATATATCCTTTATTGTGATTAAACCAGAGACTATTGCAGCAGTGTGTGCAAAATGCTACAAAAACTCTTCTCTTCACATCAACAGAACAATTTTTCAACCTCCTAATAATACAATTGGCAGTAGAAACAGTTGTTCTGGATCTAGGAATGTCTGGGACAAGAACATGAGCAAGACGAACACTCCGAGCAAACTGCTGGCATTTAGGAACCACTGAGGAGGGACGGTGAGCGCATTTTCTAACAAAGTAAAAACGAAATAGCTTTAATGCAGATAATGACTATCAAGAAACAAGAGTCAAACGAGATGACCAAAAATCATACAAAATCAGATCGATCTACCGAAATCTTGTGTCTAGTATTTTGTATTTTAGATTGAATGACTATCAGTGAAGGTCGAAACAAGGTCGAGAAAGATATGAATGGTTTTGAATAAATTTGTCTATGGCTAAATACCGTTTGTTTATTTATTTTTTATTATGGGGGTACGTGTCGATGGGCTTATTAAGGGTGGTGCCTCGTGTAAGTGCATATTGCTGTGCAAGTCTGTTTTAATTTGACTTGTATAGACTTGACCTCCGCAGAGAACCCTTGTCCATGCAAAAGTGCAGAAAGCAGAACGTAACCAACCTTAAACGTCATGCCTAATCAAAATGGCTCTTTAACTTTTGCGGTACGTTTCTTGTGTTTATGCCACTTGATCTAACTTTCAAAAAATTGTAGCTTTTTATTATCACGTCCAGAATTTTACAAGTACAAGTACGTGCAGTAGATTCAAAACTCGACGTTTATGTATGTTTCATTAATACCGCTTTTTTGTCGTTTGCAAAAACTAGTTTCATATATTTATTATAATCATTAATGCCAGGTGCAAAATGTTATGCCTACTTAAGGAACGTATTAATAAAGCATGGTAAAATTTTGATACTTATGATTAAAAACTGAACTATGTCTGTAAACAGATGTAGTCTCTACACTAGTATCCTGCACAACAATTTGTGCCTTAGAGATTATAAACATTTTATACTATTTTGAATGATAATCATGATTTGATATAGGATTATCCTGTCAGCAATTTTCCGTGGGAAACTGATTTATAGACTGGCTCAGCAAAAACCACGGGAGGTAAAAATCCATGGGAGGTGAAATAAAGTATTCTAAAGCCGAGGAAAAAAGCGGAAATTAGGTTTCTTTGTGGTTATGCGATTCTTTCAACAAGCGTGTAACTATAATATACGTGAAGCATTGGCTCTCTCATTGATGGCTAAGCCTGGCAACACTGCGATGTTTTTACTGTCATTAATATAACGGTCACTGCACCGGCATAGATCCTTAAAATTACAGAGAAGTAAACGCTCTAAAGTTTATGTGCCCAACAATATAGGTGACATGGCGTCATAGGTGACATAGGTGCCCGGTGACATAATCACAGACTTGTGGAAGTACGTGCCTGGTTAATCCTCTCTTTAAAAAAACGAAAAACGAAAAAATGTGACATCAATTGACAATGAAATAAAAGTGTGGAAATGAAAATGTGAAAATGAAAAATTAAATGAACAAATGAAAAAGAAAAAATGGTAAAAATAAGAAATGAAACTATTTTTATTGTTTTAGCAGAATTATTTAACCGGTTTCAGTCCTCATTAATGTTTAATGGTTGTGGCTGTATTGGGACCTAGCTAATCCTCTAAGCAACAGTGCTTCTTAGAAACGGTACATGTTAAAATGCTCTCCTCGTTTCCAAGATTATTTGAATTTATTTTATTAGTAAATTGTACATTTATTTTACTTTTGTAGAGGATATTTACAAGTTTAATATCAATAGAAACTATTGAAAGATTTTAGAATCTAAAGAGAAATAGTT
The DNA here is from genome assembly GCA_030141605.1 of Tubiluchus corallicola. NCBI lineage: Eukaryota > Metazoa > Priapulida > Priapulimorpha > Priapulimorphida > Tubiluchidae > Tubiluchus > Tubiluchus corallicola. Next base: position 169,980 of record JAQGDQ010000430.1, on the reverse strand, counting down.
TTAAATTCAATCTGTGAGATTCAATAATGTGAGGTCCTGTCCAATTTGTAAAACGGTCAATCAACGTGGCAGGTCACCAAATGGTTTGTGTCTGCTAATCTGTAATCCAATTCTTCTCTTGAGATCCTAAAATTTTCCCGTGAGGAAACGCCCCGTTGGTTGGAAACCTCTGCTACCAGATGAAACTCACGTGCATTATTGACAGGCCGTATGCGGCAGATAAAACCACACTTTTTCAACATTCACCTACCCATTCACTAAGCAAGCCCGGCGCTGCAGAACTATTGTGGCCAAGCACAAACCACGACCCCTCAGCGGCCCTCTTTTCCTCACTAATCTGACCAGATGTTTGAACGCTACCCACTTGGTTTCAAAGTCTCAGCATTAACACACATATTTAAGAACTCATTTTCAAGGTGACGAATTGCAGACCAGCCATCGATTCGGACACTGTGGTATTTTCCGAACCACGTGGTTGCTGCCAATACTATCTGCAACGGAAAATCCATATTCAGTTCTTTATGCAAAAACCTGGTATTGTCAGCTGGTTGAATAGCCCAGCGTAAATGCCTATTATAAATGCATAGAAATCTTGGTAGTTCTGTTTATTGGATAAACAGAATGTGTGTATTTTGCGACGATGTTTAATTTTTGGCGGTAGCGGGTCGCCCCGCCTCGATTATTGCCTGATATTAACTAGATCTTTGTCCAGCATAGAAATGCCCGGGGAGAATGAAAGCCACTACAAACACTGGTTGCTTCTTGTGAGTCACCGTACTTTTGTTCAACGGTGCGCCGTTCCCGGAGGTATTCCTTTACAAAAAACTGAATGGCTGGCATACTATAAATACCTCCTTTGAGCAGCTTGGAAATATAGGCCACCTCTGTCTCCATAACGGGACGCGTCGCAGTCCACAATTAAGACCATGCATTGCCATTGCGCTGTTTTTAGCAGTTACTTTCAGAGGGACAAAATCATTCACGCATATATGCAGCATTTTCATCGTATTCATGTTGAAAGTGTTTATTCAGTGTGAGTGGGTTTGTTCACGAGCTGGATCTAAACTATGAGTATGCTAGTTTTTTTAAGAAGATCTGCAAGTCGTAGGTGCTGAAGTCGTAAGCACCAAGGTCGGGTTCGATCAGGTTTACTGTTTCCTACAATTTTGCCACAGCGTTTGGATATCTAGCAACTAGTTTCATAAATAGAAAAATGGAAAAAATTTAGTCGTATTCGAGTAATTCGTTGACATTCGGGCCAATTGTTCAGTAACAGCCTTTTGGCTATTATAGGCTTCAGCGCATCACTCCATGTATTCACCCTCGCAATTATGGAAAACCCCTGGCTAAAATATAAGAATCACGTTACGCAATGAGCTTGCATTACTGTTTGAAAACTCCTACACCGTTTAGTTTTGTTGCCATGGTTGCATGTTATTGAGATGCCATAACTTCCATTGATTATACTCCATAGAGATCAAGTTTCCAGAAGTTAGAGCACCTAAATTACAAAGTTAACAAAGCGAGCGAGAAAAAACAATAGCCACCCAGTATTTATCTAGGATCACTTTTTCAGCACTTCTGATAAACGAAAAATTTGCATTCGTTTCCTCTTTCGCTTGAGCAAAGTGAAGAGCATATGGCAGACGATGGTAATTGTCCTCTCGTGTTTGCTGAAAATCATCCCTCTCGCATTAGATTTCTCTTCCCCTTTGTAACGGAACCTCCTGATGACCAAGAGTCTGTTTAACAAAGTCATTGTCCCTTGAGTAATATGAAAATGAGATGCATAGGACGAGGCAGGAGTATGCGCACAAAAGCTGCATGAGATTATTATCAGAGGTGATGTTGCCAACTGATATATTTTATTACGCAGAGCTTGGAACAGATCACGGACACTTAGGTACAGTGATCTATGACCCATCCGGTCCCAATAAGTACCTTCACGGGAGTTACGGGTGTATGGCTGAGCGGTCACAGTATTTTTTCGTAGCTGAATCTTGAACAACTTTGACAGTTAATGAATGAATGACCGCCGAGAAGCTGCTTTCAATGCGGATTTATTTGCCATGTTGCCTTTGTCAGTCAGTGTGGCCAGATTTGTCAGGGGAGAAAAATCGATGCACATTTGAACCCAGAAAAATACTTCTCGTTCAGTATCTCATTTTAGCGGATTGTTCTTTATGATAAAGGTGCGGGTCCTACCGCAACCATCTATATCAAGAAGGCACTGTGTTCAAGGCTTTTGTACAACAATATTCGCAAACAAGAATATAATGCAACAACCTTTTTTTAAGCGCTGATTTAGATTCTCATCTACCATTGGCCCATTGCATTGTAAGAGGTGTGAAGAAAAGATAGGCCAAAAAGAATGGGTAAAAACCGACTAAACCGTCGGCCGGCTAGAAAGAGCATTAAAGTTAGAGTAAGGAACACTTATCTTAATATCTAGTACTACCGTTAATACGATTCATGTTGGTTTCACAATGGGAGTGACTCATTTCTTCAAAAACTTTGTTGATTTTTAATTTCTGACAATAACAAGTGGAACGAATTAATTGAAAAGCAGTATTGAAAATACGTTTATATATTTTTAAATACGTTTATGATTACGTTTAAGTATAACGGGGCTATCATTTCATGACATACATTTTGCTATGGATAATTCTGTGAGCTCATTTAATTCTATATCCGTTAAGGTATTTTTAGTCATCGAAACTGTATTTTGAGCCATAGTAAGCATAGTGTAGTATTATTGTGTTAAACAGTTTGAAATTGCTATATGGGAATAAAAAAGTCGTATTTACATTATTGGCTTCATGCGCAAATCAATCGTTTACACGTCATTTTAGAGTTTCCCATTTTTTGATAATAATTGTAATACGGCCCTTTTTAATGAAATTTTTGGAAACAGTGCGTGAAGTTCTTTTAGCTAGGGATATTGTGCAAAACTAAATTTCACGAATGTATGACTATGGCTAAATCAGTGATGGATGTCTCTTCGTTTTGTAAATTTATTTCAAACTTGCACATATGTTTTCGATTATAATACATCTCATTGATGTTGCGTGACGTTTGTTTCATTTTAAGTTAGTTGACTTGCAATGTACTTTAGCGTAACATCGTCAGTATTACCCGATAAATTAACAAAAATGAATGCGATTAAACAAAGTTACCTTTAATATTATTTATTTTTTTTATTCTTCAACACTAAAACTGCAGTTTTCAAGTATTTTAAAGAAGTGATAGCATATCAACCTACGTTACAGGGCGAGAATTCTCCGGAGTGGTTTTGGCTTCCACAAAAGACCTGTCTTCTAAAAACACTTGGCGCGCCCGCTGCGGCAAGGCATTTTCATGAAGCCTGCAAAACTACTTAATTAGCCTAAAGTGTCCTATAATTACCATAAGCGGCCCTGTTTCCGTCAGCTCTATATAATAAATGGTTGTAGTAATGGGAGGAGTGTGTGCCATTCGGCTGCTGGCCTGTACATTGTTGCGTAATTAATGGTCTGGCTAATATGCAGTTTATGGTATGTTATGGTGGTTGCGTCCTGCTGCCTGTGTGAGCTATCTATAACCACTGCGTGCGCTGGGTTCTTAGTAGTTGCTGAGCTTTAGTTAAAAAAAAATCACTTTTCGGTATTAATCATATCACCTCCATTGCGATTCGAACTCAAGACTGTTTACTTTCCGGGGAGCTATACTAATCATTATACCACAGAGACACTAGACACAGACGGACGCAGATATTTTCTCTATAAGTTTAACGAATGATTGAAATTCGATTATTATAAAAACACAGGCTCGATTGCTCATAATCTAGAAGAGTTTGTTGATGCAAATAAAGTCGATCCCTGTTAGTACAGTAGTTCCCCTGCTGACCGTTTTGGGCTAGGCAACAAGGACTATTAGAAATTAGCCTTTTTTCAACTTGGTGCAAAATTAAATAAAAAATAAGACCATTTTTTCTCGACAAAAAAGACAAAGTCAAACTTAGCTGAATGTACGCAGCCCTTGAAAAGTGACTAGAAACAACACCAGTAAGATTAACATTAAACGAGGCACAGAAACCTTCTAAGCGACCTCCAGGCCAACCAAAAACAACTTGGAAATCAAGAATTAATGAAGATTTACAACAGCTGAGACCAAATTTAACAAGAGCATCGCAGGAGTTGAACACTTTAGCTGCAGACAGGAAACAGCGGGTGCTCTAATAAAGGATAGAGGCTCTACGTCTATAACAGATGTTTAGAGCAACAGAAGTAGTAGAAGAAGAAGAAGAAGAAGAAGAAGAAGAAGAAGAAGAAGAATTCAATTGGTTACTTTGTAAAACTCGTTAGCAAGCTTGTGTTTCAGTTTTTTCAGCTGTTCAGCTCTAAAGCTTCTGCTTACTCGTGGATAATCACTCTCACAAATATTATAACAAACGTCCTAAATCCAACAATAACATTGATCTTCGCGCTTCCGCGGGTTTCTGCAATAATATCACATGTATTTACTGTCATAACCACATTAAACTTTTAAGAGCCTGTCGTTTTATTATATCCGCGCCAAGTTTACCGCCTTGCAGACGCCGCGCGAGCGCGTGCCGCTCGTAAAAGGGTTAATAATATTCAAACACGAGTAGTTAGGCAGCGATAGTCTTTTCAAACAAGCACCTATCTGTCCTTTCAGTGTCTATATCGATCCGGGTTTCAGTCTAAATGAATGTTTACATTCGTGGTTCCTGCTCAAATACGCGTGTTTAAGTTGAAAGTGTTCTGTGCCTATCCATCTATAATACCTCTTTACAGAACACCCACCTCCTCTGTAGAGACGCATAGATGTTTGTCCAGTTGGCAGTTATGTTTAAGACAATGTACACTGCCATAATAATAAGTAAACAAATTAATAATTCTCAGTTATATCGATGTTTAAGAAGTTTATGTGTACAGTGTATGTATATCTGGCTTTGATTACCTGTGCTAAAACTAGGGAAAGTATAATGTAAACTGGCGAAATTTACAAGTAATAAATTAATTGAAATTTATTTAGATCTGCTGTTATAGTAATTGCTGCATTTAAGAAAGCTGGGTACTTTTTGATGAATGCAAATAAACGGGAGTCCTGGCAAATACTAATTATGGTAAAATGGGTTAATGTAAGACATGAACTTTTCAGGTTTTGCTAAAAGAACAAAGTAATACATAATCTGTTTTTGCTTTTATTTATTAATAAATAAGAGGAAATAACATTGTCTATAGTAAGCTGTTTTTTATTAAAGCCTTTACGACATTAGCCCATTTTGCCCTGCAAAAACTGCTCAACTTTGAGTTAATTTTCGTCCTTTTCTGTATTTCTATATAAAAATATACGGAGTATCGAAGAGTAAAAAGTGATAAATCTTGCTAACTATGGATTTAAAATTATTCAAAAACTTAAAACAGTTAGATAAGTATTAAGCGTGATCTGTGGAACACAATGTTACTTTATTTTTAGTATTTTCATGAAGAAATAATGAAATTTTTCTGAGATTTAAAGTACGTTTTGCTTTGTCCTTGAAAGAATGACAAGATATAGTTTAGTTTAAATTTTATTTATTTGTAGTAGATTTACAAAACAGACTTGGACTAATACAGGTATCTCCACGGCGGGCATCACAATTAATAATTATCACACACGATTTGATAAAATATTTGACTTATTTACATATGACTTAGTGAATATAGACCTAAATGAGGATTTTCTCTTATTTCTATTTCTATTAGTTGCTCTAGCAGCTCATTTTTAATCACAGTTTGCGTGTGGCCCTGCTATTATCAATGTTTTCCGTGGTCAGGTACATACACCTGAACACTTATTGCGCCATTCGTCATTACAGTAAATTATTTATCAATAATGTCTCATTTGGTTCTACCTGATTTGTTTGTCGTTACCTGTAAGCAGGGGCGGCTCTAAGACGAGGACGCTGCTTATTTTAAGCAACGATATTCTCGGGCTAAAGACGCTACCACCAGGGATGCGAAAAGGATAAGTATCCGACGTTTTTAATTAATTGCTCAAGTTTAATTAATTGCTCAAGGAAATAGAAAATTTTGAAAGAAATAATCAAGAAATCATTTTGCGCCATTTGTTCTTGAAGCCGCCCTCGTAAAACGTAAATCGTGTTTGACGTAGTATCAATTAGGCCTACGTCTCTTTAAAGTTTCACCTGCACTGGCGCACAGCTGCTTTTCTTTGTTTTAAATGTAAACACAACTGGGTGAATTGAAAACACGGTGGTTCGCGTCCTTAGCAGATGACGTTTAGGAAACAAAAAAAAAGAAAAAGGAAAAGAAAAAAAATGGAAAAGAAGAATGGCAATACGTATAAACTGTGGAATTTATAACCGTTGATTGTAAGGCGCAGATTTGTTGTTAAATGATTTTAATGTTGTAACTCGTATTTAAATGGACATACATGGATCGTAATGTTTTCATGAAACTCTTAATGCTTTTCTCTTGTCTGGTTTCTTTCTCTCCTGTCTCTTTATCTGTTTTTTTTCTAATACCCAATGGCCATCATGGATGATACCCAATATCATGGATAAAATTGTTAATCATTTTAAATTTGAAATTTGTCCCGACATTAGCAAATCCTGCTAGTCCATCGTATCTGTGACATGAAAGACGGAACATTTTCCTGTCTGCTTCACTTGTGTCACCGCCTTTGCAATATGGGCAGCACCGGTTAGCGGGTAGCTGTTTTCACAAGCTAACCTTTACTATTCTCAGTGTCACTTTCTTGGCTGTTTTCCAGCATGACAATTTCCAATATGTATGTCGAACAGTGTCACATCCTTAGCTGTTAGCCTGCGTGGCAATCTCCAATGTGTATGTCGAACAGTATCACTCCTGTGGCTGTTATTCAGTGTGGCAGTCTCCAACATACCGGTTACCTATTCACACCTACATGACTGTCAGTGTGGCAATCCCCACTACATAAGTTGACTTTTCTAGCCTTAATAGGTAACATCAAATGTGGCAATCTCCAACATGCGCGTTGACTAATGTCACCTCCACAGCTGATATCAAGTGTGGCAATTCCAACTATATAGATCTATGTTGACTTTTCTTATCTTAATGGCTAATATCAAAAGTGGTAATTTTCAACATGCGTGTTGACCAGTGTCATCTCCACAGCGGCCACTAACATGTCTGTTGATAATTCTCACATACATGGCTGTCAGCCTGGGTAGCAGTCTCAAACATACATGATGACTAGTGTCACTTTCATGTCAAGTCATCCAGAGTGGCAATCTCAAGTATGTAGACTAGAGACAAGACTTGACTAGCGTCACATCTGTGGCTGTCGTCCAAAGTGGAAATCTAAAACACGTATGTTGGCTATTCTCGCCTCCATGGCTCTGATCCAGGGTGGCAATTTCCAACACGTATGTTGGCTATTCTCGCCTCCATGGCTCTGATCCAGGGTGGCAATTTCCAACACGTATGTTGGCTATTCTCGCCTCCATGGTTCTGATCCAGGGTGGCAATTTCCAACACGTATGTTGGCTATTCTCGCCTCCATGGTTCTGATCCAGGGTGGCAATTTCTAGCACGTATGTTGGCTATTCTCGCCTCCATGGCTCTGATCCAGGGTGGCAATTTCTAACATGTATGTTGGCTATTCTCGCCTCCATGGCTCTGATCCAGGGTGGCAATTTCCAACACGTATGTTGGCTATTCTCACCTCCATGGCTATGATCCCGAGTGACAATCTCCAGCATCCATATTGACAATTCTCACCTACATCCCGGGTGGCAGGCTTCAGCACGTGTCTATCTATCATCAGCTAAGGTTTTGTCCAAACACAGTAAAACGAGCCGCTTATTGACACAACCTCAGGATTTGTTATTATTCGCAGGCGAAATGTGTGTGCTCTGAGTGACTCGACATGGTAATGTACATAGGCTAGAGACATATCCTTGATGAATGCACCCAGAGTGCAGTAGAAATCAGAGACACCACATAGGTACCCACAGGCAACGTCAGTAAATAACCTTTTTAATGAATAGAATAGTAGGACTTAATTTAATGTGATAATCCTTTAAACAGAAAGTTAAAGAATAATAATATAAGAATATTTTTGATTGAAATTAGTGGCAAAAACCAAAAAAATTATATTATACTTCAGGTGCCCAGAAGGTTAGTTGCGTGTATCTCCTTACATTTATGTTGTTATATTTAATAGTTATTTTTATATGGATATTTCTTCTTCTAGAGGGCGCTATTAGGACCAAAAATGCAAAAACATTACGAGATTTAACTTTATTTCAATTCATCGGTAAATGGTCGTATAAGCTACTTAAAAATTACAATTGCGTGTCTGTAACAGACAGAGCGTTTTGATACTTCTGTACGGCTTTTAGCAATCGCGTTGTGAATACGTTATAGTATCTATTACGCGTTTTGTTCGTCTGCTGTGTACTAACAATGATAACAAATCAGTTTTAATGTACCATTTCAAAATGGTAACTCGTTGATTGACAGGTTTTAAGCATTCTTTGTGCTACATATCATAATTGTATATATGTGCTACGTACATGCATTAACTACACTACTTTTTATCTTACAATACACACGTACATGTAAGCTATTCTAAGAGCAGAAAGTAGTATTATCTCTCTTTGATGCATCCAGTCGCTGTGATTAATAAAGGCATTTTAAATAACGAATGAATTAAAGTTTAAACATTTAACCGACGGTTGTTTGACACCTCTTTTTTAACAGGACGCTACTGACGTTCGTAACACGTTCAACAAGTAAGGTGAAAGAGGAAACCACTTCCTGTCCTAGGAGGAGCAGTCGAAAGAGAAGCTGTGGGAACCAGGGGCGAGAGTAGTCCATTTCCTGTTAGTGGGTGGAGTAAGCGGAAGCTATTGGAGAGGGCGCAAGCTGTGTCAGCAAGAGTGCCGACGCCCCATTTCTTACGTAACGATGCGTTACTGTAAATGCTATATAAATTGGTTTAAACACAAACCACTTTTCAATGCCTTCTAGTATTTCACATTTTATCATTTCAGCCAACAATTAAAGGAAAACTGGACACAATCTTCAACTATAGTTCAAAACGATCTGCCCCATAAAATACTAAAAGGGGACGCAAGCCTACTATATTTTCAAGAACGACTTCCGTGAAAGAATCATTTCCACGGAAACAAAATTTCTCGTTCGACCGGCTAACTCCTCGTTCTTACAACATTCCAGTATTCGTTAGTTAGATGGGCACTAGCGCCTGCAGCTCGGAAACGTGTTGTACAAAAAAATTGGTGCTGTACCTCTCGTTCACAAGTGTTCAATTGTGACGCAGTATATATGTCCGAAAGCTCATGCGTGAGCACAACGATAAATTTGAAATTGGAATTTTAAACTTAAATTAATTTTTGCACATTGGCATCACATAATAGCACTGTACAATTTTCGCTTTCGGAAACACGTGCAACACGCTCGTGGAATATTTCTGCTGTTGAAATTTATGTTCAATTGTGATGTCATCACTAGTTGGATGTCGCCTGCAGTAAAAAGTTTTTAACCTAATATTTAATTATCAGAAGCAGTTTTTTCATTCTTCGGTCTTAAATGTATACTTTGCCGTACTTCAAAATGAGGTATGATACAAAGAAATCATAATGTTTTCCTTTAACTTTTTAATAAATATGATCTCTATTACACGATAATTATTCCTTCCAAATCTTTGTTTCGAATGTTTGTGGTGGAACCGGACTCTAGATCACTATCAAGTTAACCCTCATTAAGACGAGACAATGAGCGACTGAGGTGACCATTGAAGAAGCTCTAAGCCTCCTAGTGGTCGTTGAGGACTTGGTAAAGGCAATGACAATTGACAATGATGATGATGATGATGATGATGATGATGATGATGATGATGATGATGAAGATGATGATGATGATGATGATGACGATGACGACGATGATGATGATAATGACGACGATGATGATGACGATGATCGTCACTGATTATAGAAAGTTTCTAGAACTCGAGTCTTGAAGAGATGCTATGAACTTTCACGGACAGAAACTGCTGGAAAGACAACATTTTATGATTTTGTCCCGCTGTGCTACCTCTTGAAAGCCCGCCTGTCATTTCGGCGGCACTGTATCAATCAAAGCCAAGTTCACACCAGGGCTCTCACCACAGGAAACCACTACTTCTGCAGGAAACGACCCGGGAAGCCACTAACTGACGGAAGCCGTCTAACAGGTCATGTCGGCAAGGTAAAGATAACTCTTACTCCACTGCAGCAATTAAGATGCGGTTCAACTTGCAGGCGTCTTGAAAATTAACGTAAGTCTGATAAAAATCTTTGACAAGGTGCGTCCATGTGCTCAATTATATCTAAGCCTTATAGACCTTGATAATAAGACACAAAGGACTTTTGCAAATGCAAATTTTGGGCATGATTTTTAAAATATATTTATCAACATTGCTAGAGAACCACACAGAACTGCTAGAAATCATTTATAAAGCAATTTTAAATATTTTCTGATTAAAATATTCCAGGATCATGACTATGAAACAATGTTTTTCATTTCTTTTCTGCAAATAGAGAATGGAAAACAATACTTTTTACTCTTTTCAAACAAATTAGAACCTGAAACAATGCCTTTAACTCTTTTTTTTAAATTGCGAATGTGAAACAGTGTCTTTAACTCTGTTCTTACAAATTTAGACTTTGAAATAACGAACTTCACACTTTTTTTACAAATCTAGAAATTAGCTTTTAAAACCGTAGACTAGCCATTTATCAAAATTTAAAATGTTAATCTATTTTTGTAAAAAATATTTCTAAGTCTAATATCTAAATTTGTAAAAAACGAGTGAAACGAATTGTTTTTAGATTTGTAAAAAGATTGAAATGCATTGCTAAAAGTGCAGATTTTTAAGAAAGATTGAAATACACTTTTTCAAAGTCTAGATCTGCAAGAATATTGAAATGCATTGTTTCAAAATCTAGATTTGTTAGAAAACAGTGAAATGTGAAAACACTGTTTCACATTCTCGATCTGTTTTCAAGGAGTAAAGAGCATTGTTTTAGATTTGTAAAAGTTGAGAAGGCTTTGTTTCACATTTTAGTATTGATAATGGCAAAATTAGTAAACCTCTGCAACGGTTGAATACTTGCCTTAACTGTATTTAGTTAACGCGGCAAATACTACATAGAAGACTACGGTGCTTTCTATAGCCATAGAAAAGCTTTACAATCTACACATGACGTAGCTGCTTGGGCAGCTGGTTGATTAACCCACCAGGGAACTGCACAAATCCCCAGTCGGGCTGCATAAATAAGAAGCATGAACGACACCAAATTTTGCGAATCCGTGACAAAGTATCTTTACCGTCAACTCAGCTGCAGGGTCCTTTGTTTTATTGTCATTTAAATGGCGAATATTTAAATTGCGTGCGAGGGGACCTTCCTACCAAGCAAGGATCACTTTACAAGTAACATGCACTTCCAGCAGGTCTGACAATAATGGAGGATATTAACTTAATTCAGTTGTACTCTACAATCGAAATAGCTCTTGACACAAACTTTATAAATTACAAATCAAAATGCGTTGCATGTTCACAACTTCATATTGCGTATGTACTATATTAGGGCAAACTCTATAATGTTTTAGTGTATCTTCCGAAATATAAGCATTTACAATTTCAATTTTTTCATTTAGGGCTAATTGTGTTTATTGAGGGCAACGACCTTATATTAACTGATACATGTACATCTTAAACAGTGATGCAACCTTATATCAAACAGAGGGGCATTTTTTATTTACAAGTCACAGAAATTATACGACTGAACTGTCGCGTGATGCTTTAAGCAGTTCGACAATTTTGCGCTATAGTAACACGCCACAAACAGTTATATTAACATTACTCTATATGCAATTTGGGACTCCTTCAGCCTGAAATTTTAATCGGTTTACTCAGTTGAAGTACTCTTTTTTTAATTGTCAAAACGTACGTAAGAATGTCAAAATATGTTTACATTAATTCTGCTTCACTCATTTACCACATTAGGTAACAATTTATTTATTCCTGACATTTTAAATAAGACGCTTATTTGCTTTGCAAATATTTTATCTTCGCTCTGGACATTCTAAATAGGACGAAGAACTTCGTAAATATTTTTGCTTTAATCATTAAAAGCGAGACATTTTCTAAATCAATATGATTGCGAAGAACAAAATTTAAGATAAACTACAATTGAAACGGAAGGGCACATAAGACTTAGTTATGAGGAAAAGACAGTAAAAATAAATGAGGATTAAGCGAATGGTTACGTTGTGTGTTCTCAGCGACCAAAAGTTAAGCTGCGCTGTGCAGAGTTTAATGGATGGATGACCAAAAGAAAAATTGATTTCGGGGAAGCTTTTTCTGTCTATTTTCTCTCCCTCCCCCGACCACTTGTCTCTATGAGGGATGATGATGTATCCAAAATTGGATGAGATATCTCTGCATGTACTTCATTTTAGAGGTTAAAGGATGATCCGTTTTGATTACCTAAGTCTCAGTCCTGCCATAACCCTTTACATTAAGCATGGTTCTGCCACTGAATGCTATGTTCGATGCTAGACCTGCTAAATTAGAGTTGAACGACTAGAACAACCAGAGTTAAAGTCGTGTCAGCACCTTACTAAAGACAGAACCTTAAAATCCTTCAAGAAAAGCTACTATTATTTTAAAGCAAAACCAGTCCAAATCTTAAACTGTAAGTTAAAAAATATTTACTCTTGAAATATTGAAAAAACATACTATTTTTTTTTCAAAAATCACTTACGTGAAAGATTGTTATCACACAATCGTAATTTCACGTTTGCGTCACTACGTAGCTCTTCGCTGTTACATGCATTTCGTCATTCGCTAATTAGACGGGCACTAGCGCCAGAATTTCGGAAACGCATTCCACAAAAACAGATGCTGTACCTCTCAGTTCAGACGTGTTAGTTTGTGACGAACTGCAAACGTTCGACAGCTCATGCGTGAGCACTGCTTAAAATTTGAAGTTTGAATTTTTATCTTAAAACTTGCCTAGTTTTAGTACAACACACTGAATATCTTACTTCTGAGTAGCACTGTACTTCAATTTTCGCTTTCGCGAACAGGTGCAACACGCACGTGAAATATTTTTGCTGTTGAAAATTATGTCAGTTTTTGATTTGTCATCAATAGTTGGGCTCGTCCGCCGTTAATTAAGTTTTTAATCTATTACTTAATTATCACAAACGCTTTTACAGTATTAACTGCGTTAAGATCATACTTTTTATCGGACTATAACATAGAACAGTATATGAAAAATCATCCTGTCTTCCTTTAAGAATAAGAAAGTAATTAAAGTGAGACTGTAAGAGGTTGTTTCTAGATCTTTTTTCTGCCGCTTACAAGGTGATGATTGTTAAGAAGATAAGAACGACAATCATCACGTCTCCATTATCTTATAATTACTGCGATAATTTCAGCTCATTCTATGTTTGTTTAGCCACATCATTTATCACCATTCGTTAATATTGCAACGCTTGTCTTCAACCTTACCCAAGCTTTAAGCCAGGCTATAGGCATTCCCTTAAGCAACTTGAGCCATTGTGTTATTCCAGGCCTATTCTCCCCCTCAACAACAGTCCCACTGTGTCTTGGCAAAACACTTTAGATTTGGATTTTGTTAGTTAACTCAATGGAGCTCGCAGACATTTCAAATTCAGGCGTAATTTGGAGTTAGTTGGTTTGGCCAACAGGCACTCGAGAGAAAGCGCTATTGTGTGCTGGAATGCGATGTTATTTTATCCTGACACTCTTGAGATGCGAATGTGACTTGCTTCACAACATCTAAGCTGCCAGGGTTTTCTTCTGTTAGAGTTCTCAAGTTGCCTGCGTGCATAAAGAACATCCAAACTCAAAAAAAGGAGGCGAGACTCGAAGTTAAGGCTGCTTTCTGTAACTGTTCTTTCATGTAGATATTGACCTCATATGATGTGTAAATGTCTCATTCAATATATTTCATTCAATGTGTAAATGTCTTATTCAAAAATAAACTTTGTTTGAAAATAAATAAAATGAAGCTATCGTTCCATTTAAATTTCAAACACCGCGTAAGCAGGCAAATAAGTGGAAAAATCCCTTTATTTTAAATTTACATTTAACTTTATTTATTCATCCATTTAGCACATACAAAAGTAAAAGTAATAATATTACTAATTAACAATGCATTACAGTGCTATGAGCGCAGCAGAAGAAATTAATTTATGAGTTATGCTCACAATGGATAAGACTAAAATAATTTAGAACATTAGTTTAATGGCAACGGTCATAATTTCACTTGGTGCATATTGTTTTAAACAGTATTTCATTAAGAAACGGACCTGATATGCAACAGATGTACGTTTGAAGAGAAAAAGCAATAGAAAATTAAAAGGATTAGCTAACAGGTTCAGAAGAACCTCTGTTAAAATATTTCCACCCTTGAATATGCTAATTGTGCCGTATATAAATTTGACGCAAAAATATACTTTCGTTTCCTGGCCATAAAAGTCCCAAGCAATACAAACAAGTTAAAATACCTTCGTTTTATGAGACTTAAATAATTAAATAAAATAATTTTCAGTAAAATAAAATCATGTCAGCGACATCTGCGCCCACAAGTAACCATTTAAACCACGCGCTTACTAAGATTGCTCTTTTGAGGTTAATTCAACTAGTTACCACAGTTAATTAAAAAATATCTAACTTGTATAGACTTCAACAATTTTACAAAATGTTTTACTGACGGTGTTTATGTATAATTGCAGCCGATACGTGTATCGTTTAGGCATTGCGAGTCTGTGCTTTTATTAACTTTTGTATAGATCTGTACCTTTTCTTCAATATGCTTTTAATTTCTGTTTTACTACTGTTTTAATTACTTTATATGGAAGAAATTCTGAAATAAACTCAGCTTAAAAATAAATTCAAATATATTTATTTGCTGTAATTGTATTGTGTTTTGTGAACTTGTATTGTAATCCGTGTTGTAACGGTAACGTTTGTTGTATTGCTTATGTTATGTTCTTAGTATAATTTTGAAACCGTAATATTTTGAGTTAGTGTTTAGTTTAAACATGTTTATTTTACAACCTTTGGACAGATAGCAAAACTGATACAAAAGTCCTTTCGTTACAAAGATAATAGGAATACAAAGTATTTCTTTGTCTTTGAAAGACAAAGTGTATAAGTAATAACTACCTTACAATAAGATAAGCATATTAATTAATTAAAAAGATAGTTGTCTTTAAGTGTTAATATTTATCATACGAACTTTTCTGTGAATTGGTTAGCTATCCATGTGTTACATATGCAAACTTCTTCTGATGGTGTACCCCCAGCTACCATCGACTATGCTTGAAGAGGCTTTCCGGAAACTCGTGTAGGATGCCCTCCATATCGTAAGAGAAGACCAGGTCGTTACAACAGTGATTAAGCGTTCATGGCTCTAATAAACTATGAACTATAAACTTCTAATTACGAAGATTAGAAGGCAGGGCATGTGACATCAGGTGAACCTTGGCGTAAGGTCTTAAATAAAAAAAAAATACCACTTATTTTGCAAATTGTTAACGGGTAATACATTATTCCACGTTATCCAGAGTAGGTTTCACGCTCCAGTCGTGACTAGATGAATTAGAATATCCATTTAATTATCATTGTTGCAGAATTATAAGGCATTCAAGCAATTCCCAGGTTGTAAAGATAAGCCTATTTCCTAACCACCACTGTTCTTTTACATTCCGCACCGGTGGTCAATGCTGGGTCAATAATTATCCTCGTGGGACCCGCAAGGGAATATAAACTCCTTGCTGTTGTCCATTCTCTAACAAACTGCTGCTAATTCCCCCCATTGTAAGGAACGCGTTCGAGAAATAGCGTGTTTTGAGTCAGTTTGATTGTAGCTGGTGGGTGGGGAGGGAGTTAAGGGTGACACCATAATTACAGGTCTTGATGCACTTCGTTCACTTGCATGAATTTTGTGTGGGACTGCTTTTTAGGATCACCAAGTGTTGGCAGTTTGGAGTTTGGAGGATGTCAAATGCATAAGTGAACGTAGATTTTTATGTTATTAATTAAAGGAAAATTGGACCTCGTCTTAAACTGTAGCTCAAAACGACCTGTCTTACAAAATACTGAAAGGGACCGTATTTTTTTCAAGAATGACGTACGTGAAAGAATCATTACAACAGAATAGCAATAAATACTTTCGCGCGGCTACTTTTTCGCTCTTACAACATTCCAGTATTCGCTAGTTTGATGGGCACTACCGCCTAAATCTCAGAAATGCATTGCACAAAAACAGTTCTCTCAGTTCATTTGTGACGTAGTGCACAAGTTGGAGAACTCATGCACGAACATAGAGTTAAACTTGAAATTTGAATTTTAAACTTAAAATTTGCTGAGTTTTAGTATATTACACTGAATGTTCTACAGTTGCACTGTACTTCAATTTTCGCTTTTGCAAACACGTGCAACATGCTTGTGGAATGTTTGTACTTTTGAAAATTATGTTCAGTTGTGATGTCATCATTAATTGGGCTCGCCTGCCGTTAAGCAAGTTTTTGGCTTATTGTTTGATTAACAGAAGCGTTTTCGCGTTTCCATTTGCTCCCGAAATGCATACTTTTTTGCCAAACCGAGCCTAAACGAACAAAAATCATCTTGTATTCCTTTAAATTCAGGCTTTTGGCTCTTACTAGATAAACTGCATGTTAGTGTGATTATTGTTGTTGTTATTGTTGTTATTGTTATTCTTGTTGCTGCTGTTGCTGCTGTTGTTGCTGTTGATGTGTTATGTTGTTGTTGAGTGGTGGCGGTCGTAGTGGTGGTGGTGGTGGTTTTGGTGACATTCTGGTGGAGGTGGTTAGTGGTATTTTTGTTGTTGGTGGCAGTGGTAGCGATACTCCGATTTAAACATGTCTACACAATATTCAAAAATGGGAATGTGCTGTAGCTTCAAAAATTTAAAACCTATAAAATGCGGTTGATACCGGATTAACAGACAGCAGTCCAAAATTATAGAGTGAGTGTGGAACTTTGACGGTGGAGGGGAGGGGCAAGTGTAGGACATCCATTTTACAGTTGTCACTTCATGCTTTTTAAATCAGCGTTTATGCGCTTATATTAAGCTACAATGTTCAAGAATTTTTCTCACTGAAAAGTGAACTTTAAACGGGATTTCGTTAAATCCGCTTACATCGCACAATCCAGATGACTATCTCTATAGTAAGTAAATGCTTCTGTTTTGTTATGTACAACTACAGGCTAAACATAGCCCTGAGCATAAATTCCTTGTTGTATGCAGAAAGGAACATTAAGTGAAAAGCATGGTTTGTTAACTGCAAAACAATTATTAAAACAAAACGAAATCAGATAACCTAACAGTAACTGCCATTAATGAAAACTAGATTAACGAAGGAATGAACGTACGATTACATTATTATTTTTTAAATCCAAAATTCACCGAAAAAGAAGCATGAATAACTCGTATCTGAGTTTGGTTTCCAATAAGAAGCTGCTTTTAGATTGGCGTTAAATGAACATGCCTTTGTCGTCGTAGCAGTTCTTAATTCAATCCAGCTCACAGCCTGACATTTGTAAGTGTTGGCATGTTCAGTTAGCATAAACTAATAATCGTAAGCTGATAACATTAATTTTATCCAGCTAATGTTTCATAATTAGCTTCACTGAATAAATACGAAAAAAACAGAAATAGGGCGAAGTATATATCTTATATGTAATGAGCATATGCAGGCAGCAGGAATTAGGCAAGTCAGTAGATGGCATTATAATATTTTGAAATAAACTTTTGCTAAATAGTTACCCAAGATCAAGAGACTCAGCAGTATGTATAGAAGAACTTATTAAAATAATGTCACGATCACTGTTACCATGTAATAAATAATTTCGTCTAGTAACTGAATGTCTGTATAGTAAATATTTTGTTTTGTCCTACTGTTGTCCATGTATATAAATAGTACAATAGGGAAATAAATAAACAAATTCTCTGTAATAATTTTCACTAGGAGTTTGTCAAGCATCATTGTTTTGCTTTATACACATGTACAGTTCATTGATTTCAATATTAAAAATGAAGGGACAGGCTATGGCTCCTTGTGCGACACCGGTTTCGTAAAAACTATGCAGCTCACTCACTGGCCATTGGTGTCATTGTCACGAGAATAAGCTCAGGAGCAACTAGGCTGCCTTGTTGGCAGAAATAAAATCTCTCTAAGCCTGCTTGTTCTTTAAACGTTGCCCCAGTGCGTGCTGAGGTATAAACCGTATAATCCTCATCCAGCTTTATCTGCTCAAAAACTCTGAACAAGCGAGTCGGCGAGCTTTGAGGCAAGATCTTTGCTGAAGACAATGCGCCCAACTGGCTTAACTTTCGTGCTATGCTAGCCGTAAGTTACCAGTGGTAGGGCATGCCCAGCAGTAGGTTCTGGAAACAAACAGAGCTTGTAAAGGTGTTCATTTTGCTGTTCTGCAGGGCTACAGTGAAGGAATATAGTGTGCTACGACGAACTCCCTATGTAAAGAAGGGGATGTAATTGTCAGCCAAAAAAAGCTTAAACAGAAATAAAAAACAACATACATAAGATATGCGGAATCAAAATGTTTTTATTCACACTGATTTCAGCCACACTTCTTGGCTGTACTAAAGCTGTACAAGGCACCACAAGTTATTGAGTGAATTAAAATGTGAAATTATATTATGTATAGGTTTATTACAGCTTAAATTTATTGCTTAAATTAAAATACACTGCAAAAATGAGTGTGTATAATAATAATAAAATAGTTTGGTGATATACAAAGTGTACTAATGACAAAAATAAAACAGTTCTTAAACGCAAGCGCACTTTTATCGGTTTTACATTAATTTTAGTAGATAGCGCCCCAGGTGAAGCAAACGCGTTAGTATGGCATACTAGACAAAGGAAAACAATTAGAGCTAGGTACCAGTCTGACACTATGTCTAAGGACATTGCAATCAGCCAAGAAGAGAGCGCATGACTTTTGAAGCAATTTTACAATTATAAAAATGTATTTTATTGTGTGAAAACCTTTTCGCCGCAACCAATAAAAATATTTCAGAGGCAACCGTCGGCTGCGGTGTAGCAAAAGGAATTCGGCATTATTATTTTATGTGTTGGTCTAACAGGTATAAATAATACAAGGAAAGTGTTAGTAGTAGTTGTAAACCTGTGAGCTGACAATACCTTGCTTCTTAACTCTTGCATGCCAAGACGTTTCCACTGCTTTACTATTTCCTTTTACTGTCATTTGTCAGTCAAGTGAAGCAGGGGCGAGGTAATAAAAGTAATGACTCATGTTGGTGGTCGAGCACCTGATACATTTACTGCCGTCAGAGTTACTTGATGACTGCGATTAAATGTTGTTCTTGGAGAGAGAGAGAGAGAGAGAGAGAGAGAGAGAGAGAGAGAGAGAGAGAGAGAGAGAGAGAGAGAGAGAGAGAGAGAGAGAGAGAGAGAGAGAGAGAGAGAGAGAGAGAGAGAGAGAGAGAGAGAGAGAGAGAGAGAGAGAGAGAGAGAGAGAGAGAGAGAGGGAGAGAGAGAGAGAGAGAAAGGGGGGAGAGAGAAAGGAGAGAGAGAGAGAGAGAGAGAGAGAGAGAGAGAGAGAGAGAGAGAGAGAGAGAGAGAGAGAGGGAGAGAGAGAGAGAGAGAGAGAGAGAGAGAGAGAGAGAGAGAGAGAGAGAGAGAGAGAGAGAGAGAGAGAGAGAGAGAGAGAGAGAAGAGAGAGAGAGAGAGAGAGAGAGAGAAAGAGAGAGCGAGAGAGAGAAAGAGAGAAAGAGAAAGATTGAGAGAAGGGGAGAGAAAAGAGAGAGAAAGAGAAAGAGCTTGGAGACGAAAACAATATGTGGTATAAAGCCTACTTAGAGTAAGCTAATTACTTTCACTTAGGGTAACGAGGAATCGAAGGAAAGATTGCAAGCGCAATATAATATGTCAGATTACCAGTAAATAACAAAAATTGAAAAAAAGACAAAATAAAACAATCACATGAGAAGTTACTTGAAGAAAAATAAATATACAAATCAAAGTTCAAACACGTGTGTTGCTACGACTAGTTTTTGCAGAAACAAAAAAGTTTAAACGACACTTAACATTGAAGCCTATTTCCTCTTCTCCTGATCATATTTTAAGTTATGCTTGGTTTGCACAGGATTCGTGTGCACGTGAAAGTACATTGATTAAGTTTCCTTGGGAACACGGCAAATAAACGGGAAATAACGTTAGAAAGTGGGAAAGTTTTTATAATGAAACAACTTAAATGTAAGGAAACGACTAGCCAGCTCGGTGTTAAAGTTTTTAATGCTTGCTCGGCCGAGATTCCGTGACTGTGCAAACAGGTAAAAGGCCACCGCGAGGCTCTTGTCAAGCTCACACAAATGACTTTTACGAGCAAATAAATACATTTACGACTCAACAAATGGCATAGAAACTGACGGTGGTCGAAATGTAATGAATGTTGCAGCTCGTGAGATACCTGCAAACCTGGAAACCTCTAAACCTGCAAGTAAACCTATAGACTTGTAAACTTGATACTTCATGTAACTCCAGCCTCACGAATGACGGTATTTAGCTATGGGTTTTAGCACATGAGACAGAATTCGGATTAGGCATGATCAAACATTTCGTTTCAAGGTCTTTGATCCAAAGAGCATTTCAATTTCAAGTTTTCGTATTTTTTATGAATAAAATCTCGAAAAAAATTGTGCATTTATTTCGTTATGTGTTTCTATGGCAGTTTTGGGTAGCTCTTAGTATTTAGTGGAAGGAGTCACACTGTTTCCTAGAGGACCAGAGTGCCTACAACAAAAGCATAACTTTTTCTCAGACAGAACTTTATGCAATAAACAAAGGAGTCACAATCTCACAATGATGTTTTTTTGCTATTTGTTTCGAATTTGTGTAATTCGACACAGTTTTAAAGAAATTGTGAAAATTTGCCTTATTTTTTTGACAATAGTACTAAATATATTAAATTTTTGGTGCAGTAATCAAGAGCACCTTCGACAAAATTTAGTTCTAGATGAAAAAGTTCTTTTACACTATTGAATTATTTGGCAAGCTACTAAGTTTCACAATACAAATTTACAGTTCAAACTCTACAATTCGTTCAGACAGTTTTGAATGAAATGTTATATTTTTTTCTAATTTTTATAGCACATTTTGTTAATTGCTCCTTTACTTGACGTTAAGATTCATTTTCAAGTTAGCACATTTCTTCTGTATTTTGCTAAAATCTTTCCAGAACGTTTGAAAGATAATTATGCGATATCTCAACCTACAGAAAGAATGATTACCATAGACCACCGTGACGCATTTTGATTTCACATTTTGTAGTGATTTATAATTCATAATCGCAATCAATCTCGCATAAATCATTCAAATCGGAAGTGTCTTTGTTTATCTCTCCTAGTTGACCTTATCGACGGTAATCAGTCGTGGTTAACTGTTATGACGGTCTCTTCTGGGACGGAGATCCCATCAACACGCAGGGGCGCGTGTCCTTGCCACCTGCTCCGCTATAATGTGGCATCATCAACACCGCTGATTCAGAGACTAAAGAGAGAGAGAAAGAGAGAGAGAGAGAGAGAGAGAGAGAGAGAGAGAGAGAGAGAGAGAGAGAGAGAGAGAGAGAGAGAGAGAGAGAGAGAGAGAGAGAGAGAGAGAGAGAGAGAGAGAGAGAGAGAGAGAGAGAGAGAGAGAGAGAGAGAGAGAGAGAGAGAGAGAGAGAGAGAGTAGCCCCAGTACTCAGAATAGTATTGGTAATAATTAAAGGAAAACACAACGATTTTTCATATCTAACACTATCTTTTGAAGTGAGTGTATAAATTTAATTAAATAATAGGTCAAAAACTACATTAACGGCAGGCGAGGCCACCTAGTGATAACATTATTATAACTGAACTTGATTTTAAACAGCAGAAACATTTCATGAATGTGCGGCGAGTGTTTGCAAAACTGAAAATTGAAGTACAGTGCTACTGTACAACATTCAGAAGGAAAAACAAAAAACAAAACAAATTTTAAGTTTAAGATTCAAATTTAAAAAGTTTGCCGATCGTGTTCGACGCTCTCGATCGTGCGCACTACGTCACAATTGAGCTGTTTCAGATGTTTACAGTAGTTTTTTTGACAGTTTGACACATCCCCAGCTGCAATCCAGTAGTAAAAGGCACGACATCCTTGAAAATCGACATTCAGATATGCCCACTTCTTTTCTCAGCGAGCAGGTGAACAGAAATGAAGCACTGGCACTCATAAGCAGATTTTCTACGGTCACACATCCATTTAGCTTCTAAATTTGGAACTGCTTAACTTCGCACCTAAATGCACTTGTGGGCGATCAGGATGACATTTTTTGTCGTATATTGGTGTATTGCGAGTTATACTAGTAACTCTTATTATTAGGTTTATGCCCCTATATTCTTGCATCTGACATAGCTATGTACGCCTACGTTAATACAGTTTTACAATCAATCCATATAATTTACAGTTACAGAAATTGAACAGAGAATTGTTTCAGTGGCTATTTATATATATATATATATAGATATTCTTTCACAACACTGTGAAGTTAATTTGTTCGAATCCAACTTAATGAATTTACACAAAGTCGATATGCTAATTTCCAAACTTACAAAAGTTCAGACGATGCAGAACTAAAATAGAATTGATATCTAGAAAATATCTACTTAATCCAAAACTCGTTTTAGAGAAGGCAAATGTCGAAATACTGTATTACATGAAAGCAGAAACATAGCAGTGGGTGGCGAACTCTGCAGACGAAAACACACGCAGCAAAAGAGTAAATACGCTCATCGCACTAGCAAATGTAACAAACTGAAATTATTGATCCTGACAATTTACGCGTAGTATTTGTGCATCAAGGGTTTTAGATCAATCCTGTGGCCTTGTACGCAAGCGACAGCAGAGTGGCGCAGTGGAAGCGTGCTGGGCCCATAACCCAGAGGTCGGTAGATCGAAACTACTCTCTGCTAAGCGTGTCTGTCTTTTTCCAAACAATTAATTAGAAAGTTCTTTATGTTTCTCGTTTTTTTGAATAAAATCAAACGAATTATTAGAGATAAGTTAATTAAGCAGCCGAAAACTACAGCAGCGACCAAATACACCGGGTCTCTCTCTCTCTCTCTACACAGACCACATTTTATATCGTTTTATAACCATTACTTGAACTAGGCACAAAATTACTGCACAATATAAAATATAATCTGCGCAGTGTATGAAACATTGAGTATTATTTGTTTAATGTTTCTACTGCAAAAATAAATGTCTTTATACATGTAGAAGCTAGAAAAAAGACAAGCGCCATTTATGCTCAAGAGGAAGCGAGTGGCTGATGCAATACTGAAAATAATTACATGTGCTTCAGTCGTAAATTTGTGCACTTCAGAGCTTTGTAAGAAGTTTCATTCGAATTCCCGTAAGTAGTAGCAGAGTGGCGCAGTGGAAGCGTGCTGGGCCCATAACCCAGAGGTCGGTAGATCGAAACTACTCTCTGCTATCGTTTTGTACATTTTCGCGAACTATGTAAAAAGCTTTTCGTCTTTATATTCATGCGTAATCACGTTGAAATGCACTCATCAAGGTTTTAAAATAGCTGAAGGTGTGTTACTTCCGCATTAGAAATGGGAAGATCGAACCTACTCTCAGCCATGTTTTTTTCATTAATTTTGTAATGTGTCGATTTTATTTTCATGTATTCATGAACTTTGCACTGCTGTTGCAAGTGTTTCACCAGTTACCTCACAAACTTCAGTATGTGGTTAGTAAAATTTTCATAATCTTACAAAACAATATAATACAATGAGGCAACCTATTGTATAATTATATACTTAACCTAAATAGTCACATTAATTAAACTGAGCATAAATTACTTGGTAATATTAAAAAGTCTTGCTTCGAAAAATCAGTCGCAATTCAGTAAAAACTTATCACACAGTGAAGGCTAAGTAAGTCCTTATTGTTAATTAGTCTATTATTGTTCTTGTTCTTATTATTATTATTATTATTATTATTATTATTATTATTATTATTATTATTATTATTATTATTATTATTATTATTATTATTATTATTATTATTATTATTATTTCTATTATTATTATTATCATCCTGATTAAATAATTAAGATTTTTACATGCAAATTTATAGGTACATGAATAAGATTCACAATTAATAATTACTAATTATTAAAGTTTAAGGATTTTTATGTAATTCTCTATTTTCACTCAAACGATTTCAAGGAGGCAAGAGTCAATGTCCTGTATTTCGTGTCACGTGATCGCTTGCCGTTTTCTCTTGTATCACGAGCATCTCAAGTTTCACGATTATAAACTCGCCACCATCTGTTTTGTAACTTAAGGTGCTCTTCGTTCATAAACAAAAACAACAACAATAAAGCTTAACCCTTTCTACTGGAACCTAGACCTTTGTGATACGATTGCAGGTGGCCATTGTGGTAACAAAGCAAAAGAAACCGTACTAAGGACCACGGATAAAGCTCACTGAGGTTTTTATATGACGCGTATCGATTAAGTAACTTGCAATAAAGTCATCATTTACTCATAACCATTACAGAAATAAATTGCAGAACATCTAAACAGGCAAAGGTGAGAACATTCGTTAACGGAAAAAATCTACGTAAACTGTGTTGTAGTTTGATGGGTGATGGGGAATTAGTTATATTTTGAGTGCTTAAGTGGTTGTATTTAGCAATTACTCGCATTAAAAAGGAATATTTCACTGTGTACGGTGAAACGTGAAAAATGCCCAGTCTCCAGATTCGAACCGGAGAGCTTGTTTTCAACTTACGTCTGTACAATCAACTCAGTGGGTAGACCACCGAGATTTATGGCAATTTTATGGCAATCAAAATAAGGAGCCTGTAGTATAATTATTATGTTACACGAGTCTGCAAATTATTTCAATTCAATTCTGCTTTTGTTTCTAGAACTACTAATCATATGCAACAATTAAAAAATTCATAGCTACCCTACCGAAAGGACAAGGAAGTAAACAAAAAATTCAACTCTGCCGTATCTCAGAGTCATTTACCATCAGATCAGCATAACATTTACGTCGTGTATGCGTAAAAAATATGGAAGAGGTAGATCTACACACATCTGAGATACACTGCAATCACTTAAGTTTAAAAAGTTTCTTTATACCACTATTGTATGATACTGTGAGTTTCTCTTGAATATATTTGTTAGAATTAACCGACAGTGAAAGATAGTAAAAGGTAGAACAGTGGCTTACGAAGAGAAAGGATTTAACATTAGAAAAAACAATTACTAAACTTTCTTATTAAAGTTTAAATACGGACATAGAACAACTGTGTTTGGTTCACAAATATCTTCATTATCCTTCAGATCATTGTTAATAGTACGAAGGTATTTAAGTGTGGGTACAATCTGTATCATCGTATCATTCAAGTACACATGAGTCTGCACAAACTATATACATAATAGATATATACAATCATATTAGTCAGCACGAAAAATATATATAAACAAATTGTAAGAGTACTAATTTTATTTATGATTGGGATGTATTACTGGCTATTTTAGACGTTTAGATTTCCAGGTTCGGTAAAAATTAATTCAACAAAAAAAATATCGTATGTTGGGAGACCAAGATAACTGCTACATGTTTTAGGTTCATTTTGCGCATGCGCAAATCGGGACAGGTTTTTAAGTGGACATGTGGTTCTAGCGAGGGTAAAATTTTTGTATGTGACAAAATTTGTACTTTCTTTTTGAACTATAATTCTATCAAAACTAACTCCACGTTTTTATCACGTTTCTGCTAATACAGTAGCAACTGTAAATTTCTATGTCTTTTTGCTACTTTCTGCTGACAGCTTCCTTAGAGAAGCTCTAAATGATCGGACATGTTTCATCAAGAACGAATGAGCGAAGCCCCCAATGACTGGGCTGTAAACGCTGTAAGCTCTGAGCAACGTAGATAAGACAAGAGCCAAATGCACCAAGGAATAATAAAACATTTTAACGACATGTAACAACCATCATATTGACATTTTATGACGGAAAATACAATGAATTTTACGGCTTGTAGGAGTCGACGTGCATTTATGATAAGTCCTGGCAATTATCAAAAGAAAGACCCACCGCACGGGGTGTTTCTGTATGCTAAGTACGCGTTGCTTGGGTTCAGTGTACAAGTGGTATGTACCTGTTCCTGTACTCATGCTGACAGATCAAGCGGGACGTCGTAAATTTTCCAGAAAAATACTATATGGGTAAAATTAGGGCACAGGAATGAGCATAGGCATAGACATAGACATAGACATAGACATAGACATAGACATAGACATAGACATAGACATGGACATAGACATAGACATAGACATAGACATAGACATACACATAGACGTAGGCGTTGACATAGACATAGACATGGATTTACACCTATACCTAGACACAGGCATAGACATAGAAATAGACATAGACATAGACATAGGCATAGGTATAGGCACAGACATAGACATAGACTTAGACACAGACCTAGACCTAGATATAGGCATAGACATAGACATAGACATGGATTTAGACATAGACATACACATACACATACACATACACGAAATAGACATAGACATAGACATAGGCATAGGTATAGGCACAGACCTAGACCTAGATATAGGCATAGACATAGACATAGACATAGACATAGACATGGATTTAGACATACACATACACATACACATACACGTACACGTACACGTACACGTAGACGTAGACGTAGACGTAGACGTAGACGTAGACGTAGACGTAGACATAGACATAGACATAGATATAGACACCGACATAGACAATTTATTTTTTTTCTCTCGAACAGATAGTGCAACAAATCAGAAGTTACAAACGGGGAAGACATCATGTGCAGAAGAAAGGGCAGTGAGAGACCATCGTGTCTGCTGCTTCAACTCAACATAATAAAATATGATAATACATGAGTGGACACTACAACATTGGTTACAATATTAACAAATATGTAAACTTGTGATGTTAGGCAATTTGATTAAAGAGTAGTACAATAAGCTATTAAAAATGCAATCTTATTGTGTTCACTTAAGTTCACTTAATTCATATTCTGATTATATGTTCTTATTTGACTTCTTATTAATATTGTTACTAAACTTAGAGCGATAACTGGCAGTAGCAACTGCCCAGAAAGCAGGTCTTGAGTTCGAATACCGGTGGAGATACAACTTTTTACATTTTTTTAATTTGTGCATTTATATGCCAGGTCTCGTATACTACGCGCGGATTCTAATTCCCGAGTCTAAAATCTGAATTTTCCTTCTGAATTTCTGAGTTTAAAGTGTCAAGTGCCTCTACGGTATAATGGCTAACACAGATGCCCAGAAAAAAGAAAGTCTTGGGTGCAAGTCCCAGTGGACGTGCAATTTTTTTTAGACATTCTAATTTATTAGTATTGCATTTTTGCGGTAATGTGATTGGGTCCCCCCAAGCCAGTAATGAGATCAATCAATTTTTAATAATATGTTAATTTACTAAAGACAAAGTGTTATGCAGACAATGTAATCCACTTGCGCCAGTACATAACGTGACGACTTGGCATTTCTTCAGACAGCAAAATCTTTCTGTTGCGCCATCGATTCCTGTTCACGAAATAATTCCTCTGGGTATTTTCATTTCTGTGCCTCTCTTCCCCGATTATATATTATAATTGGTTCTACATTGTTAGTACATACCTGTTTTTGCTTTTCTTTATAAAATCGCCAGGTTAACTAGAGGAAAAAATATTTACTACAGATGTAGACGAGTTTCTTATTTTCCTTCTATTTTGTTGTTCTCTTCTTCTTCCTTTCTTGTAGACGATTTTAATCATCTGAAAATCAAACAGCTTTTGCTTTGTTTTTACCTTTCCAGTAACGTGCTAAGGGGTAGACAGGTAGCGTTGTGTTTAAGAAAGTAACGTGAACTTATGACAGAGATACATGACAAATTTTAAGGCACAAAAAGCACTCTTTATAAATAAAGTTTAAAAAATTCGTCGACAAGCAGCAAACATAAGGGTTGATACAATTAAAGGAAGAGTATCTATACGAAATAACACCTGACTGCATACAGAAAAAAACAAAAAAGTAAATTAATTGCAGTATAGTATGAAAAAAGCTTCTACCAAGCTTGTATCTTCCCTGTTAAACTACAAACTATTCTATGAAACTATGTAAATACTGCCATAGAAGCTTGCTGACTTTTCGAATAAATATGAAAACGTGGTGTGAAAAGCAAGGATGTTAAAAAGCTACTGATGCTCCGTGGAGTTCCACTTTAGTCCAGTTTCAAATCAGCATGATCATTACAAAGGGTGTTCAGTCGAAACCTAGCTACTCCCTCTTTGAAAAACAAATATAATGAAATAGACATACATCAAAATCTTAATGCTATTAAATTATGGTCATCAATTCCACGTGAAATGAAAACTCTTAGCCTTTATCAACTTAAAAAACATGAAAGAATTACTTATTACAACGATATAATTAACTCACTACAATTTGACTCATCCAGATCTTAAGTTACTAACAACACTTAACTTTTCTCAAATTTGTACATTATAACTTTTGCGAATCACTATGTAATGTTAATTGTCAATTGTTGCACTTATCTGGAGGAGAACTCGAAATCTCCTCATCACAGTGACTCGTTTATATTTTATAATGTGTCAACAATTGGTATGCAAGATTCACTGTGAAATAAATTTGTAATTCTAATTCTAGTTCCACTACAAATGAAAGCCAATGTGTAAATTAGAAACAACTGTCATTTTAGAACTAGACTTTTCATTTTTTGTTTAACTGAATGCAGTTTTCATTTTAGTTGTTTTGCAAAGACAGAAGACAGCATTACATAAACTCAACAGTTAGGGCTGTGTAAAAGAGGCAACGAAGCACATTAGTGGACCCACAAAAGTGACTCAAGCCACTCAACTTTTTTCCTTGATCTTTACACTCAATTCTGCGACACATTTTTAACTGTTATTTGAAATACTCCACCACCTCTAGGCACCACCTGAATTTTATTCTTTCTCCGCATTTTCGACCAAATTCTTCGTCTGGTTTAGGGTTGCTCCTCGTCATTGTTAGGTAAATCTGCTAGCATCTCTCTTCTTGTGCAGAGCTGTCTCATCGCATGTCCTCTGGCTAGAACCATCTCTAACCATAGGTCGTAACTCTTTGAGCCCGGCACCGCTCAACAAATGATACAAGGCTGAAATATTTTTGGCCGTGGGGCAACGACGCTTGTTAGGTAACTTGACTGTGTTGTTGTCTAACAGCCAGAGGCAAGTCTACTTCATTTTCCTCGAAACTTAAACACATAAAAGTTGCCGAAATGGAAAAACTCACACGCGGTAGTGAGAGCACCACTGCGCGTGCGCGGAGATGGATAAGATCGGATTAGCGGCGAAGCCACGTGGATTAGGTGAATATCTCAAGCGCAACAATCAGGTTTTACAAGATTTTAATTCAGAAGTAGTGACTGAATATTTTTCTGCTTGAGTGTGATAAACTGTGACAAAGAAAGGAACTTAGCAGTGTGGCGTAAATTTAAGAAAATTTGTGATGTTGTTTTTTAATTTCAGAAGCTTGCTTAGTGCGTTTTTTTATTTGTGCCGAAATGTACTTCCTGCATCTTGATTTGTGTTGAAATATGCTTAGTGCACATTGATTTGTGTTGAAATGTACTTAGTGCATTTTGATTTGTGTTGAACCGTTCACAGTGATTTTTTGTTTCAAAATCACAAAATTAACGTTACACATGTAAATGTGTGCAAAGCTTGAAAATTGCGTTAATAAGTTTTGCGTAGCATAAATTACTAGCGTAATTAATAACCTCTATTAATATTAATATATACTTAACATGTTACATTAATATGATATTAGTATTAATATATTAGTTATTATATTATATTATAATATAATATTATAATAATATAAATTATATTATAAATTAATAATATAAATTATATAAATTATATAAGGTTTAAAACTTTGGTTTTCCTTTCATCAATCAGTTTCTCAAAAATTAGATTGGTATTAATAACATCAGGATAGGTACCTAGGTGATTTTTAAACGTACTCCACGGTACTATAGGCACAAGAAGTCATATTATAACCCTTTAAAAAGGGTTTCTTTTAATGGTTTAGAAAGTAACCCGTTTCATTTGTAAAAAAATCTTTCGTTTATAAGAATTAAAAAAAGCGGATGAATCTTTTGGAAAAAGGCATTATTTTATAATGCGGTCGCAGCCATCTTGATAAATGATTATACAAAATGCAATGATGAAAGAATTAACGGTAGTAAAAATTCAAGATTTTTTTCTAAAGAAAGATAGCAATTAAAAGACAAAGATAGCATTTATTTACCGTCGCTCGTTTAACAGATAACATTAGCACCAACGGCTATTTTGCGACTTGCAACAATACAAGTAAGGACGCAGCACACAAATAACAAATAACATGCAGGGCATATGTATTGGTGTCTAGCCGCTAGACTCGAACTCAAGACGCTTGCAGTCCGAAACCTAGCCACTCAGCCACCCAAATCTAAATCGTGGCTTCTGCTCGCGAAACCTAAACATGCTATTCAAAAATGAAAGAACCACTCAGTTTATCTATAAAACTATTATTCATTTAACTGATAAACCTTGAAAACTGGGACACCCTTTTGAAAGTCTCACCTTAGGATTTCTTGTCTAAATTATTCAGCTATAAGCCTATTGTTTTATATTTGTTGTCAATATCTTAATTTTAACCTTAAATCTTAATTTCACAAAATAAGCTTACCATAAATGTTTGTTTTGTTAGAATCAAACGTAGTTTGCACATCTACCAACAAGTGGGGCGTTCCGTCTTTTAGAATGTATAAACGTGCAAACAACGCAAACTCTTTTTATCAGGTTTGGCCTTAGTTAGACAACAGAGCAACTGTCGTTTACATATTCTAGGCAGCATGGCTTCCCCATCTTTCACTTTGCCAATGCGTTGAAGCTGCAGTGAAAAAATTGTAGCGCAGATGGTTTGCTAATCGGTCATCATTCGGCTCGCTTGGTCACTTGTCCTCCTCCCCTCGAGCACAAAAACGTCGTTTTGGCAGAACAGATTTTATGTAGCCAGCATACCACCCGCTGTGTCTGATTCAGGATGTCACTTATAACTGGCTAAACGTGTAATAAACTGAACAAAACCAACGAGGAAAGACATTGTTCATGTTATATAAAATGCTCGCTACGGTCAGTTTTATTCATTTATAAGTGGTTATGAGATATCCGTGAAGTAAATTTTATTACTTGACAATCGTTTATTGAATGCTACATGTTTTTAGTGTGTTATTCTGCAGTGTTGTGTCTATTCCAAGGTGACCTTCGTGTAATGAACTACGTAATAATTACAGAAATGGAGCAAGAACAAGTTCAACGTGCGGTTAACACAGAGGGCGTATCAACACACTACGACACCCTAGGCTGATGTTTCAGTTCCGCCCATCTCCCCTGTTATTTGCTCATGGTTATTTAAATATGAAGTTTGGTACATAATTACTTGTGGTGTGTTAGCAGCACTATTACTTAAGAGGCTATTCTTAATTATGTATATCTGCATAGTGATTGTATACAGAGCAACTGCTTGTGGTATGGTACAGTTTATGAAACAATTGTATTTCTTTGCTATCATATTGCATATTGAAAGTAGCTAAAGTAACTGCTTGTGGTGTGTTATAAAATACACGATCTAAAGGAATATAAAAGGACACTCATTTTCCAAGGGCAAAAAGAATTTTTTTAACATTGGGTTCTTAAAATCTGACGCCCTGAAAATTTGGGGCCCTTGTCTACAGCTATTGGTAGATACGCCCCTGGTATAACGTTGTATCTGAAACTACTAAGAAACATATTGTTAGTCAATAAATTTCGCATTAGAAAATTTGAAATTCCAAGATTGTAAACTTGTTTGTATAACGAAATGCTGATTGAAATTCATCAGTTAAAATTGCACACAGAATTAATTTTCGTTCGTTGTTAAACGATTTTTAAATATTCTACAGAAAAACATTGTCAAATATAGTGAAAATCGAATAATAAAAAAGTGAAAAAGAAACATTTCTGTTAAAAATTCTAATATGAGAAATTTACACTTGCATCATATACGAGCCGAGTGCACATTTAGTTTAATTCGGTAAAAAACGAAAATGCTCCAAAATTTTTTGTTAAGACAATGTCAACAGACCAAATAATTAATATTTCCAAAGTCACAAAACTAAGAACAGAAGTTGGAGCAGAAAAAAAGTTAATTTTCTAAAATGAGTGAGTTATATGTGCACATGTATCAAGAGTTCAACAAGCTGACAGTGACGCCTTACGTAAAATGAGTTTGTAAAAGTAACTGTTTGTAGTGTATAAGGATTACAGTATGCTAGTAATGTTGTGGACTTAGACAATTACCAAACTTCATTTCGACTCAAATAAATCAGTTATTTAGTATACTTTGAACTAACATTTACCAAAATTAGATTCGATTTTTGATAAATCTCGCCACTTTACTTAAAAATATGACACAAAAGAACTATAGAAATGGCTGAAATTTGCCAGGGCATTATTAACATTATCAACACGCACTTCACGTATAGTGCAGGTTTTTTAAATCGACCAAGACACGGCAACTATTGGAAATCAGCACTACGCAGAATAATTGCTAATCGAAGCGTTATTAATCAGACGTCTGTCGGCTGCCTCTTCAGATGACACGCCCAGATACACTCCAACAAGGATGAACTTTCGAGGCGAAACACAAGGGCGGCGCTAGTGTAGAAGAACAATGGGGTGCAGCACGATAAATAATATTTATTTTATATAAACCAAAAGTTTATTAAACTGCTACTTAGCAACCTATACTGGAAAAACAATGAAATTTTCAAAAGAATGATAAGTAGGTTTCGGTTTGTCTGCGCACAAAGACAATCTGATTTGGGGGTTTGGTGGTTCATATGTAACTGGCTTAACTGCGAGATTCATGAACCGGAGAAGATTCGCCCAACCTCAGAGCGCGGCTGAAGGAAAGGGTTAAAACGCTCTCTACATGAACGAACTCACACCTGCACGTATATCTGCATTTTAATACAAATGAGAAGAGAAAAAGCTATAATTATGGCTATATAGCAACCGTAAAACATAAAACAGTTTATGAATTCCAATTTTATAACACGCTCGATTTATAATTCCAATTTTATTAGTACAAAGTTCAATTTAAAAGTACTAAAATCGAAAGAAAATCATTGTATTTAACGCGGAAAATATTAACAGGTCAAAAGAGCGAAAGATTATAAATTTAAAACCGAAGTAGGCGAAAAAAATCGAAAACCTTATTTTTTTCATTGGAACTGTATTCTTCGCATTCTGAGTAGGAAACAGTCCTAGCACCCATCTGACATTATTGATGTCTTGTCATCTATGTGATTTCTGGAAAAAAATAAATTGTGCACAAACCTTGGCCCAAGACACGTGGAAACAATGAAAACAGAAGCAATATTAGTTAAAAATGGGTATTGATACTGTTTTTCTGAAGCCTAAAAATGGTAATCTGGATAATAATTGCACTAATCAACAACACAGTCCAACACTAACGATTTGTATTGTATTGTATTGCATTGTATTGCATTGTATTGTATTGTATTGTATTGTATTGTATTGTATTGTATTGTATTGTATTGTATTGTATTGTATTGTATTGTATTGTATTGTATTGTATTGTATTGTATTGTATTGTATTGTATTGTATTGTATTGTATTGTATTGTATTGTATTGTATTGTATTGTATTGTATTGTATTGTATTGTATTGTATTGTATTGTATTGTATTGTATTGTATTGTATTGTATTGTATTGTATTGTATTGTATTGCATTGCATTGTATTGTATTATATTCTATTGCATTGTATTTTATTGTGTATTGTATTGCATCACATTGTATTGTATTGTATTTTATACCAGTGGACGGAATTCAACTTGGCTCGGGAGTCAGTGGGTGGAATTCCGGGGTAGCCTGCCGGCTTTTTAATCCCGCACTACGATGGTCATTTTGTAGTTGCTCTATTGATAATCTAATTAATTATTACTCAACTAATGATATCTTATGAAAATCTCTAAGTACAAAATGTTGTCTTAATTAATAATGAATCATTCCTCCTTGTAACATGTCCTGTACTTCTCTAAATGTACAAACAAACTCAAATGGGACAAGAATGATCGAGAAACTCCATAATTTGCTTTGTTGATTATACCTTTACTAAGTAAAATAGTCAGAAATTGGTGTCTAGTAATAGGTAAAGATTTATCTTGTAATTCAGTGTTTAAGTGAAAATATGATCACCAGAAGTACTTCAAATTAGATATAACACAGTTATACAGCAATTAAGTTGTTACACCATAAACAGTTTATTAGAGCGATATTATATAACGTTAGAACAGCTGCCACACGTTTAATAAGCTAGCAAATAATGTCGCCTAGAGAAGGGAAGTGACTTCAAAGGAAGAAAAAACATTTACAAAGTCTTGTTGTGTAATTATAGTTGACAATTTCAGTAGAATTTTCATGTATAAAAACTTATTATCCTGTATCTTCTTAGCATCTTATTAGTATAATTTTTTACGAATGGTTGCACCGTTTCTGCTGAGCCTTTCACTTTAGTTTCATCTAACTTCTTCTCAGCTAAATGGATGTTATTCCGTGCTTGTTACTTAGTTCTAACTTGTAACTTGTCAAAACTGAATGGATTTTCAGGATATTAATGTTGTAACGGTACGTTAAAATAACAAACTGGACAAAATAAAAAATGGAACGTGTTAAAATTCCGCCAAGAGAGAAACTCGCACAAAACTCGTCCCAGGTTATAATAAATCGACGTCTCTAAGTCCAATCTGTCGATTTGCGCTTCGACTCAATCCTTGCCATCAATCATGAACTACAAGATTCTTTTCTGTTCAGGCTGCGTGGGCGGAGCTTAGTGAACGCAGCCCGGGCAACGCGTCTATTGACAAAACTTAGCTCCTCCCACAAACTTGCGCTTGTCCACAACCCTGCAGCTGACATGAAGACTTTACTCTACGTGGCGATCACATTTCCGCCGGTTTGCGTTTTAGTTTGCATTGTAACTTTCTTTTATATTTCACGTAAGTGGCATAATCCAAGCACGCTTGTTTTTAGAAATATTGATTTTTTTCTTGTTTTGACTGGAGTCACTGTCGAATTTCAACAACCGCGGGTGGTAAGCAAAGCAAAAGCGATAAAATATCTTTTAACTAAGAAAAGTTTTTGCCTAGTCACATCTTGAAACCTAACACCAGGAAACATTATGTAGTCACACTCTATGTCTAAATAATAGCGTTTTGCGACTATGTTGTTTGAAACATAAACGTAAACATTCGAGTCATTTATACATGTACAGCAAATTTGTTTTCAATGTGCCAAATTATGTTCTATATATGTGTTTTATTATTATGTTTATTTTAACAGAAGATGACAAGCTGGGATGATGAATAGGAATTATTCCACGGGTACTTCAGACCAGCGAGAATTCTTATTGAGATTTCAGCCAGGCGAATACATCACGATCTGCCTAGTGGGTACTACTCCGGGATTATGCGGCGTAGTGTGTATGATTTAGCGGCGTTTTTGAAAGGGGAACACAATGCAAGAGCATGGTATGATCTATCGTCGAGACTGAGACCCGCGGCTAAACGCGTTTTCGAGCTGAACAATAATTTATTACAAATAAACTACAGCCGAAGAACACCTTTACGGCAGTGAAAGAGTCATAGCGCTGTGTCTTCAACAGGTGCAAAAACTGGGGATCAGTAAATTTTACCCGCGACACCATAATATGAGATTTATATCGGGTGAAGATGACTGTTATGGCGTCAGTTTATGTTTCATAAGCGGTCACAATAATTTTAAAAACCTCGTAAATAATGCGGCCATATTCAGCGCGTTTGTGAGTAATATCATCGGAAGAAATTTGGAAAATATTGTGCCAGTAATTGAAAGATTGTGAGGTCCTTGTAGGGATAACAATCTGCTTGATAGAGCAGCAAGAATAAGCACGTGCAGCAATTATAAAGGACGGAGAGGAGCTGCAAATATGGTGGTTTTGTGCGCGGGTTGTGAACGCCCGATCACTGATCGGTTTCTCCTCAATGTTTTGGACAGGGCATGGCACACGGACTGCGTCCGATGTTGCGAATGTAAAATTAACTTGACCGATAAGTGTTTCTCTAGGGACAGTAAGCTTTTCTGCCGGACAGACTTTTTCCGGTAAGTTTGATGTAGTATTTAGTTAGTCATCACAACATTTTTTTTGTACTCCATCTAATATATAAGTAAATAGGCTAAAATATTCACAAGATTAAAACTGTTATGATAGGAAAAGAAAGGCAATGGTATTGTTTAAAATGCAGGTTTTTCTGCGCTCAAAAATTGTTTTGCTAATTTAAGCACACACGCGTTCGTATACACGTTCGCTTCGTCTCCCAAATATAAATGAATCAGTGACGATTTGTCATAATTTAATTTAACAATAACCAGAAACCAGGAAGTTATAAAAGTTAGAGATATTTTCATTATTATTTTCTGGTTTCTTAAGCTGGAAATTAAGCTTATTTTGCGTAGGTCACCAAGGTTTTGCTTCACTGTAGATTTTTTGTAGTTCTTAAAAAACTCAGCATTTATCAGCCCTTTTCACAAAGAAAAAAATGTCTCCATATTTATGTAAAAAAGGATTTCAAGTTTATAATCGAATTTTTAAGTCTAAAGTCAAAGCGCAATAATAAAAACAAATTAAAGCAAGTCATTGAATTCTGTGATAAATGCTGCACATTGTGAATCTGTGTCTCAAGAAGGTCGCCAGAAGACCTTTATCCAACGTTGTAGTCAGTGATATCATCGTTGTTGTCGTCATCATGACCACCACCACCACTCATCATTGTCATTGTAATCATTATTATTATTATTACCATCATTATCATTATCATCATCATCATCATCATTATTATTATCATCAGCATCCTTGTCGACATCGTCATCACTAATTTTACTAATTGCTCATCACTACCACATCGTCCGCAACAAATGTCACAAAGTATCATCATTGAAAAGCGTCGTCTTCTTGCTCATCACCTTCATTACCATGACAACTGTCACTAACCAAAATCCTCATCGCATTTAAGACTGGAATTAAGATTATTTAGTGAAATAAAAATAAATGTGTGTGTTGTACACACATGTCTAAATAAAATATCAAACATTTGGTGGTTTATTAATAGAAATTTATTATTAGAATTTAACTCATCATTCTAATATAATACTGCTTTTGTAAGAGAGTTTAAGTCATTGTAAAAAAAACTAAATGCTAAAATGCTTGGTGCCTAAATTGCAGTACTTTTATGTTCGCGAATGTTCTAAAATGCTTACCTATACGCCAGATATGAATTCTTTAATTTCGTCAGTCTAATAATAACAGAATTTGCATCCATAATAAAACCAAAATGCTTTAAATACAGGTAAATAATAATTCTCTGAAATTAAGGTAGCGTTTAATGAAATACAACACTTAATTACAGTAAAGGTTAAAATACTCAGTAGCTGTTGAGTCATATTTGCAGATTAATAATGTGCAGAATCCGAAAATAAAAAAGTGGAAAGGAACACGTTAATTTGTTTTGTAAAACTTAATTTATACTACATACTTGTATTATTGATATCATAATTTATACAGTGTATGATGCACACTATACTAGTTTCTATGCTATACTATACTATACACACTATGCTAGAAGAAACTAGTTTCTTTTTTCTGCTTATATCATTTTCGTTTTCCGCTTTCGTACTTATTTTGTTTTTTCTTTACTTTCTCTGTCGTTTTTCTCGCCTATCTATCTTTTGCATTTTCTCCCCCTTTCACTCTACATCTCCCTCTTTCTCTCTTTCCCTTCCCCTTCTTCCCATCCTCTCTCTCTTTGTCTCTCTCTCTCGCTTTGTCTTTCTCTCTCCCCCCTCTCTCTCTCCTTCTCTTTCTCTCTCTCCCCTCTCTCTCCTCTCTTCCCCCTCTCTCTCTCTTCCTCTCTCTCTCTTTCTCTCTCTCTGTTTCTCTTTCTCTATTTCTTTCATTCGTTTTTTCACTCTCTTCTATTTTGTTTCCGCTTCTTCTTGCACTACTCTCTTCCTGTCTCTCTCTCTCTCTCTCTCTCTCTCTCTCTCTCTCTCTCTCTCTCTCTCACTCTCTCTCTCTCTCTCCCCCCCCTCTCTCTCTATCTCTCTCTCTTTCTTTCATTCCTTTCTTTCATTCTCTTCTGCTTTATTTCCGCCTCTTCTTCCCACTGCTCTCTCCCTCTGTCTTTCTCTCTTCCCGTTCTCTCTCTCTCTCTCTCTCTCTCTCTCTCCTTTTCTCTCTCACCCTTTATTTGCTCCTCTCTCTCCCTTTTTCTCTCCCCCTTACTCTCTTTCTCTCTCTCCCCCTCTCTTTCTCCCCTTATACCATTATATAGAAAACTTCCTACAATAAGCAAAGTTGCTCTGAGAGAAATAAATGCAGTTTGTCCCAGAAATCAGCCAGTCGGAAAGGCGACCAATCATTAGTTTTATAAAAAATCAATCCGCGTAATTGTTAATTCATAGCTGTACAAGGAACTGATGTAATTATAATGGAGCACGTTATAATTAATTGCATGCAAAATAGCAATAACTCATCAACTATTCTGGGGACTGGGGTGGAAAACGTGGTGATTGCCTGGTCTTTCCCCCGTTTATATGCAAATCGTCTGAATCGTGCAAGCATCTGAACCACATAACAAGCAATCACCCATACAAACGTTCGTGCATGCAAGCAAATTGGTAGATAGTTAACTTCCTAAGGCTACTGTAGATTATTCAACAACGTGAGTCAAAAGATGAATGGGGGGGGGGGGACTGAAAACATCACGTGATTTACATCACATTGCATTACGTTACGTTAAATTACATTACATTACATTAAAGGAATCTATAAAGCACCAAAACTATTAAAAATATTTTTAAACATACACATTTTCATTTTTCTTTAAAAAGTTTCATAAAAAATGCTATTTAAATGTTAAAATATATCCACAGCTATATGCATAACGTTAACATTGAACTTGGAAGACTGATAATTAATTAAAGTTATAAGAATTCAACTGCCAATTTCATGCGTGTCTTGCTGCACGCTCATAAAGGACATAAAATTAGTACAGCAGCAGGAACAACAGCAGCAGCAGCAGCAACAACAGCAGCAGCAGCAGCAACAGCAGCAGCAGCACAGTAGTAGTTGTGGTAGTAGTAATAATAGTAGTAGTAATAGCGGTAGTAGTAGTAGTAGTAGTAGTAGTAGTAGTAGTAGTAGTAGTAGTAGTAGTAGTAGTAGTAGTAGTAGTAGTAGTAGTAGTAGTAGTAGTAGTAGTAGTAGTAGTAGTAGTAGTAGTAGTAGTAGTAGTAGTAGTAGTAGTAGTAGTAGTAGTAGTAGTAGTAGTAGTAGTAGTAGTAGTAGTAGTCGTAGTAGTAGTAGTAGTAGTAGTAGTAGTAGTAGTAGTAGTAGTAGTAGTAGTAGTAGTAGTAGTAGTAGTAGTAGTAGTAGTAGTAGTAGTAGTAGTAGTAGTAGTAGTAGTAGTAGTAGTAGTAGTAGTAGTAGTAGTAGTAGTAGTAGTAGTAGCAGTAGCAGCACCAGTAGCAGTAGTAGTAGTAGTGGTAGTAGAGTGAACACCACAAAAAAACACTAAAAATAGATATTAAAAGTAGGGAATATTTTACTGAAACGACCTCAGCAAGTAAAGAACGTGCAATATAAAACAAACATATTTTTTGTTCTTTGCCTAATTGTTATGCAGTAATACGAGTTGTAATAATCAAGAAATAAATGCTAATTACTTTACCATATTATTTAAACTTTTATAAAATCAAAATCAAATATTTACTGTAAATTTTGTGTTGGAAGTTTTGCAATATATTGAAATGAAAAGATTAGCGACAGATTTGAAAATAATAATCTTTAAGGGAGATATTATACTATAACGTAGTAATTAGTTAATTATTACTTTCTAGTTAAGTAATTTTACTCGAAGTAATTGTTTTATTATTGTATGTTTTAATGGAATAAATGGTAATAATAACAATGTTCTTAGGGTAGTAGGGAACAATACCAAAATGTCTGCACTTTCACGTTTAAGCTAAACTGGATTTAGCGAAGATACAATGGGAATAACTGTATTGTAACTTCTGATTCAATAATTACTTCAACTAGGCTGTATGGTGCGACATGAGCGCTTTCATAATTTAGTGTTCAATTTATGATTTTACTTCTGTGTAATACGCAAACTTCGTTCAACCATTGATGTTTCTTTTTCTGGATGTAATATTTCGTTTATTTCAATATTATTATTGTTTTCCCCGTGGACTCATTTTACCAGACCTTCCCCTATAGAAAAAAAATAAAATATTCCCTGGAAACCTTTGATATATTATTTCTTAAAGTACGTGATTGTTGTGTATGTGTACTTAGTGTTTACGTTGTGCAGCATGTAACGGCTAATTTTTGATATAAATTAAACAATCAGTCTCATTATGCGCGAAAACTTCAAATTTAATGTAGTTCCTGACATGGATTTTTCGACAGAACATCAATCATTTTAAAATGGCCCGCCCGAATATGACGGATGTTCTCAGTTCCAGTTGACGAATTTTAAAAATATTTAAAATAGTTGTTGAAAATTATTGATGATAATGGGAGGACTGTGAATTATTTCAAATGTGGCGTAGCGAGGTCGCGTCTATCCGTCAAAATTTTGGCGGAAAAATGTCATTTCATTTCGATTTATTTTCTTGTTATCTGAACTCTATGGTGTGAAATGCCAAAATGGCCTGAATGTACTCAATTGTACCTGAATTGCATGGCGTACTCGATTACGAAATTACTATGCCTGTTGTTAGCAGAAGTCACTCATAATTGACTTGAACTGCTCTATATTTTCACATGCCGAAATCAAGTGCACGAAATTGTCTTATGATTATTTTGAGGTGATCAAGTTTGTGGTTTAACTTGTGCACAAAAATATGTCGTAGACACTTCAAGACATTTCACCATGCGCCTTGCCGAGTTGCTACTGCGCATGCTTCATTTTATTTTGAAAAGGTGGAACTATTTATCATTGTCTTGTATAAATTCAGTTTCTAAGCTTGTAAGTTTTTTCACGAAAATATTTATACTTATATTTATGAAAGGTTATAATAGCCTACGTTCGCATGTCTTTATGTAATAAGCCACCATGAAAAATTAAAAAAACCTTCATGAGTTTATTTTCAGCTAATCACAGAATTGCAAAAAACTATGAGAATATATTATTTAATAATATATAATAATATAGTTTATTTTTAGTAGTTAGTATTATATATTTCTGTTCTGGCGGTTTTGATCATTTGTATGTATAAATAGTGAATTCTGTAGAACATTTCATGTAGAATATAATGCAATGTGTGACGTATTAAGTACACATTCAGAATAGAAACTTTCCATCGTAAAATTATGTGACTATAGCTATCTCATGCTGGGAGCTAGATTCTTATACCTACACGGGGAATAAGAAACTCGCTTTATAAATCGTTTAAAAATTGTTTTTGACTAGTTAAATCTTTAGCTAAGGTAATTTATAATTCAGTATGGTACCTATGTTTGGATGCATGCTCTGTTTTTGGCGTTAACTTATCTTATTTAAAGCAAAACCGGACCCAATCTTAAACCTTATGTCAAAAGAAGCTACTCACTAAAATATTGAAAAGAAACATGCTATTTTTTTTAAAAATGACTTATTACGACACTAGCACGATTTCGCGTTCGCGCCACTACTTCTTCGCTGTTACATGCATTTCGCCATTCGCTGGTTAGATGGGCACTAAAGCCAGCATTTCCGAAACGCATTGCACAAAACAGGTGATGTACCTCTCAGTTCAGATGTGTTAGCTTGTGACGAACTGCACACGTTCCACAGCTCACGCGTGAGTCCAGCGGTAAATTTGAAATTTGGATTTTATCTTAAAACTTGTCTAGTTTTAGTACAACACACTGAATATCTTACAGTACCGCTGTACTACTGCAACACGCTCGTGGAATATTTTTATTGTTGAAACTTATATTAATTTGTGATGTCATCAATAGTTGTGTACGCCCGCCGTTAATTAAGTTTTAAATCTATAATTTAATTATCAGAAACGCTTTTGTAAGTATTAATTGTGTTAAAATGTATACTTTTTATCGGACTTGAAAATGGGGTAGTATATGAAAAATCATCCTGTCTTCCTTTAATCAAAAGTAGAAAGTTCATTTATTAGTGCAAAAATTATTTTCTGGAGTCAAACAAAAGTTCAGTGGATTGATACTAGAACTAACAGCG
Source organism: Tubiluchus corallicola (assembly GCA_030141605.1). Taxonomy (NCBI): domain Eukaryota; kingdom Metazoa; phylum Priapulida; class Priapulimorpha; order Priapulimorphida; family Tubiluchidae; genus Tubiluchus; species Tubiluchus corallicola. The sequence goes on along the minus strand of JAQGDQ010000430.1, from coordinate 127,378 downwards.
AAAGTAGATTACTGGTTCAAATCCCGCCTTAGTCGTCTTTTTCTATTCACATTTTTTCTATTAACATTGTTTTAACAAATCTAACAGCTAGCTGCAAGTTCTTTACATTATTAAATTATGTTTAAATAAAATATCTAAACTGTAGTAATTAATAGTTAACGTACGTACATTATAAGTATGGCTTACAGCTATTTGAAGACTTATATTGGATGACGAATTTGCCGTGATTCGTTTTCACTGTTGTTAAACACACACTTCGAGTATCGTCAGTGTTTTTCCAATATTTCCTAGAACAATGAATAAAGTTTCGTTTATAAATACGTACAAGTCGATTTTGAAGGGGATGGAGAGGGAGAGAGAGAGGGAGAGGGAGAGGGAGAGGGAGAGAGAGAGAGAGAGAGAGAGAGAGAGAGAGAGAGAGAGAGAGAGAGAGATATTATTATTATCATTATAACTTTATTTTATTATGTATATGATTATGTATATTAACATAAATACATACATAATATACATAAATAACCTCTATTTGCAAGGACCAGTGTGAACATTATAATAACTTAGAAAATAATTACAATTATCCTTTTTAATATCACTGATGACTATAATAACAGTAAAACAGTATTATAACAAAATATACAAGAACATATCAACAACTACAAGCAACATAGCTAGATTTACATTTAAATGTACACACTTTTTAACATAAGGTAATTTTTTCGGTCTCACTGTTTCATAATACAGGCCTAAGCAAAACGTACAATTGTATAAAACATACGTAGGTAGGCTTGTGATAAAAAAACACTTGACCTGAAGATACAAAACAAAGGTAATTCTGGGTCTACCTGGCCGTGATATCAAACAAGCGTCGGCAAGTCTTTGATGTTTGTGGCAGCACTAAAAATTGAGGAAGCTCAGACTTGTTATGAATTTTATCAAAATGCGTTACGTCAGCGCACTTGAAGCGAGATCTTCTCTTTTTGTGTTGAGACGCCACCAGCAGCTTGAAATTCAATTAAATTCACATTAAATCGATTTCGCGTGGTTAAATTTGCCATGAATCTATTGTGACAAACGCTCTACAAGGCTGTAATTTTATTTTTTTGGTTCATTCTCAATTAAAAAATGTGATTGTTTTTAAACAGTTGGGCAAAATCGGTTATTGCAAACCGGAATGTAGAATACGACGGTGTCTACTAATGTTTATGGCGGGACCTAAAAAGAAATAACAATTTTTGAGATGAGACATAAACTACAAAAAATGTTCATCCTACTGAAGCAATCATTTTCCCGACGGTTTCCCACACATTTATTGGTCACACCTGGTGCTGCTTAACTTAGCCGCCAAGTATATATGATGAATCACTTATATGCTTAAGTACAGCTAAAATGTAACTGTTTCGTTGCTACCTGTGATGGTGGTTGTTGTGGGTGGTAGTGGTGGTGAAGTGTGGTGTTGGTGGTGGCAGTGGCGGCGGCAGCGGTGGTGGTGGTGGTAGTGGTGGCGGCGGCGGTGGTGGTGGTGGTGTCGATGGTGGTGGTGGAGGTGGTGATGGTCGTGGTGGTGTTGGTGGTGGCAGTGGCAGTGGCGGCGGCAGCGGTGGTGGTGGTGATGGTGGTAGTGGTGGTGGTGGTGGTGGTGGTGTTGGTAGTTTTGGTGGTGGTGGTGGTGGTGATGTTGGTGGGGCAATGGTGGTAGTAGTAGTAGTGTGGGAGTGGTAGCGGTGGGGGTGCTGGTGATGGTGGTTGTATTGGTGTCGCCAATGATGATGAAAACAACATCAGTCAGTGTTGCTGTCCTTGTTGTTAGGAAAACTCGAACGTCTAGCAAAGGATTACAAAGCACTCTTTAAATAAGAGGCAAAATGAATGATTGAATTTCTTCACAAGCCGCAACTAAATGTAATAAAATTTTGTCAAAAATAATAATTTAGGTAAAGTGTGCCGTACATGTGCGCCAAAGTACGTGGATTAAGGTTTCACATAATTCTTTGCTTTCCTTGCTCGGTGTATCGAACCCGTCTTAGATCTGTCCTCGTCGTCCTATTTGTTTCTTTTACAGGTGTCCACAATAGAAATGTAATCAAAGCCTTTGATGTTGCCGCCGATGTTCTATACGATGCGTTTTCCGCCCGCTGTCTTTTACCTCGATTGTTTATGTGTGTGAAACGTTGCAAGTTTCCCGATTTGTATAATACTGAAGCTAATCTACTTCTGATAGATTAACTTAGATTACATCTCTCTGGGGTACCTGTACTGGCGCATCCAGAAATCTTGTTTCCCGAGATTGTCCTAGTTTACTGTAACACTTTTAGACTTCTAAACTGAACAAATTCGTGAAAATAAAAATTATTCATCGACGTCGAAAAAGACTACTGTTTAGCTTAAACGTAGTTTATTTCGTTCAGAGTATGTTTAAACCAAACAGCACTCGTTTTCACGGTCAACGAATAATTTTTATTTTCGCTAAAAAATTCACGATATCAAAAGACTGTTTATATCATATAATTTTGTTTGTGAAAACACACAGAAATAGAACTTGTACTAGTATTTTAACTTACTAATTATACACAAGTCTGTTTTGAATTATATTAACCCAACTCACGATTATTTAATAAACAGTAACCCGTTTTCCTTTTCCATTTTTTGTAATTTTTCATTGTTACTTGAAATGAATATAATATGATTGTCCTGCTTTAAATCCTGAGAGCTGTTTTGGTTGAAAACTCGGATGACATAAAAACCGGGAAATAAAAAGCACGGTATTTTACTTTACTTAATCAAGCAGTAACACCTGTTTCTTGCTCTGCCGTTGCATCATTGTAGATAAATGAAATTTTAATGACGTGAACAATGTGGTTGTAACTATCACTCTACACTCCTTGACTTCGCGTTCACTTTGCAGCCCTGCGTTACAAACATTTTGTATGAGTCACAGCAGCATTCATTCCACGCATCTGCCATCTACTAATCTCTCTTTCTGTGTCTGCTTATCAGCCGGGATTATAACACAAATATATCTTATAAATGCCCTCCATAATCGCTCGTGTGCTCTCTGTGTGTCAGAGCATGGCGCGATGATGATGATGATGACGATTAAACTATTCTGACTCAAGATAGCGTTTTTTGATTTGCAAAAGCTGCTAAAAGCAGATTTGATTTTATAATGCTCAGCTAAACTGTGTACTATGCAAATCATGTGATACCATCGTTTTGAAATAAAAGCAGCTGTAGGACTAAGTGAATGAATGAATGAATGAGTGAATGAATGAATGAATGAATGAATGAATGAATAAACGAACGAACGAATGAATGAATAAATGGAAGTACGTTTGAATATGTATGTATGAATACACTGAATCAATAGTTAAACGAACGCAAAATGCTGAATGGATGAATAAATGAACGAATAAATAAGTGAGTGAACAAATGAACAAGTAAGTGGATGGATAAGTGAATGAATGAATGGGTTACGATATTCTGTTTGCGTCACTACTTTTAAAAATTAAATCATGACAGATTACCATAGTAGTTATTTTAATAAAAACGTGCTGGTACAGTAGTGAAGTGTGGAACAGCTTGTCTAAATAACTATGCATTTAATGGCAATTATGCAATTAAATCTAATTACTAGCTTGTGGTCGTTTACAGCCTAGCCACGCGTAACTAATTTGTGCTTCATTATCAGAATTGAGTAATCTTTGTGCATAGAAGACGAAAATTACAGTTTGCAGACGTTCAAATTGTCTGGTTGAACACAGGCCACTTAGAGAACAATTTATACGTACAAGTCGATTTTGAAGAAGAGAGAGACAGAGAGAGATGGAGGGGGAGAGAGAGAGAGAAAGAAAGAGAGAGAAAGAAAGAGAGAGAGAGAGAGAAAGAGAGAGAGAGAGAAAGAGAGAGAGAGAGAGAGAGAGAGAGAGAGAGAGAGAAAGAGAGAGAGAAAGAGAGAGAGAAAGAGAGATGGACGGGAGAGAGAGAAGGAGAGAGAAATGGAGGGGAGAGAGAGAGAGAAAGAGAGATGGACGGGAGAGAGAGCGAGAGAGAGAGAGAGAGAGAGAGAGAGAGAGAGAGAGAGAGAGAGAGAGAGAGAGAAAGAGAGAATTTTATCTAATCATCACAGTTTGTGTGTTTTGACTGTTTAGACTTTGCTTATACATACATTAAATAACTTCACGTTGGGTGGAAGTCTGACCCTCCTGACCTTTCTTCACCGACGCCTCTTCTGTGACCTCCTCCACAATCGGGTTTTTACCGCCCATTTCAATTCATCACGTTTAGTTGGTATCTTTGGCATGTAAATTATGAATGAGTTTGTGTACTATCTATGCATGCTATTTCATAAACTATAACAGCTGCATAGTGAAGGCATGTCGCTGTACGTGGAGCTGTTTTTACTTGGCTGAAACACCGTATGGACCACTATGTTTCCATATAAATCCAATCCATGAAAAACGATTATAAAGTTGCCAGGCATTTAGAAACTTGGTTTTTGTTTTAATATTTAATTTTAATGATCTTAAACGCAGCCACGGATGCGATCGGGTATTGTTGCCGGTCTTGTAGGCCGAGTAAGACGCCGTAGTTTGACAGCACTGACTGCATTATAAAAATATTAATTTAGTGTCGATGTATAGACGTTTGTGAACTCTTGGAATAGCCTGAAACCTTAATATAGCTGCCTTAGGAACTAATGATCTGTTGAAGTTGTTATTATTCGGAAAAGATGAATTTTAACTATGTTGCTAAGTGTAAAATATTCCAATGTATACATGACTTTATATTACGTACTAAACGCTTCCAGTAGTTTCTATCTGATATGAAATGCATCAGTCTTAAATATCCGTACATTAATATTTTCTAACCGTCATTTTCTACTAATGTCTAATGTATTCTTGTAGTAAAACTTGTCAGCTTGTGTAGTTATAGTCTATTCGTACTGTAAATGTTTTTGTAAATAGTGTATAAAGTCTGTTGTTGTGAGGATTCATGTTGTTCAAACTGTCTGATCCAATCCTATAATAAATTATGTTTAAACTAACTCTTGGAATAGGTCGTTATTAGTTGTTTTCCTAATTCAGCCACTAAATGGCGTCTTTACAATGTTGTGATTTTGACCCGATGACCTGCTTTATTCAAGGTCATAAGTTTTTCCTGCTACCGCTTTGATCTCTCCGACTAGTAAATTTAATTAAATCTTCCACGGTGTTTTTTGTGATGCATTTATAGAAAGAGGATGTTGTTAACAGTTTAGCTACTGGAAAAAACGCTCGTAATTCTTCGTCATTGAATGAATGTGGAGTTACCGCTTTACTATGTAAATTTCAGGAAATTAGTAGCATTTATTAGTATTGATATTAAGATTATAAAAATTTATGAAAATCAATAAATAATTTAAGTTGTTAAAATCGATTTAGTGTGAGTATTGGAAATGCTGAAATTGATAGGCCATCTATAATAGATGAACAGTGGCTTGGTGGTCTAAGACGTCAATGTAAGCAGAAGGTAACTGGTTCAAATCCAAGCTGCCTTCGAACCTTTTCACTTTCTTGTCAAAAAGTTTATGATCAAAATTTAATTAATTTGGTTTTGTAACTTTTCAAATTTCGTTTCAGAATATATTTATAGGAAAGTTTATGGAACATTTCTCCAAACTGTATACATTTATATATTATGACAAACGAATCAGATTATTTTTTGTTTTTTTTCCAGGCGATTTGGCACTAAATGTGCAGGCTGCACGCAAGGCATCAGTCCAAGCGATTTGGTGAGGCGGGCGAGAAATAAAGTGTTTCATTTGAAGTGCTTTACCTGCATGGTTTGCAGGAAACAACTGTCCACTGGAGAAGAACTTTATGTACTGGACGAAAATAAGTACATATGCAAAGACGATTATATTAACAGCAACACTAAATCGCAAGGTAAGTGAAAGAGTTAAAAAGTAATTTAGGAGAGAAAAGTATATAAATTATCAAAGTCTAATATTTCTGTCGTTTCTATTAATGCAGAACTTTTTATATTAAAATCTAGATCTTAATTAGATTATTTATTCATTTTATCCTTTTGAAAAAAACCTTATATATATATATATATATATTCTTTCAAGCTCTTAATGCAGCAAAATAACATGAATTTGTTAAATATCTAGCCAACGATTTTTTATCGTTTTTTCATTAAACATTATAAGAACGTTTCAACTGCACACTAGCAGTCGTCATTCACTAGCTTGTAATATTTAATGCTAGAGTGCAGCAGAAACGTTCTTATTTTGCATAGTAAAAATTAAAAAAAAGGAAAAATTCTTTGGCTATGATGGGATACTTAACAAGTTATTATAAGTAGTCAGTGTGTCAGTTTTGCATTAAAGTCTGAAATCAACTGAAAATTGCTGATTGGTTGATAATTATTTTTAAATTAAGATTACGTATATTTATTTCATAATGCCTTTGCTCTGGCATTTTTATTCTTTCTTTGTCTTTAAACATTGTTTGTTTATAACTTTTTAAATCGTTTATTGTTAACTTACCTAATCATCTGTTTGTGTGTTGTTTATTTGTAACAGCCAATCCTCTTTTTGTTTTTTAAATTTATTTACCTAATTGTCAATTTATTTAACTAATGTTGCTTATTGTTTCTTTATTATTTTAGTTATGTAGTATTACTAAACTACATATTAGGCAAGAACACTTAATTTTAGTTCCACGTTTAGTACCATAACAAGTACACCGTAAAAAAACGTATCAAAACTAAAAATATTTTTTTTGCGAATTTTTTTACACAAATTTGTTTTAATTTTTAAGGCTTTTGCCTTTATGTATTTATCGTATTGCGTGGTAGTCAGTTCGTACGTACGATGATTATATCATAGTTATCATTTATATCATCATCATCATCATCATCATCATCATCATCATCATCATCATCATCATCATCATCATCATCATCATCATCATCATCATCATCATCATCATCATCATCATCGTCACCATCGTCACCATCATCATCATTACCATTGCCCTCATTATCAATGTCGTCTTTGTCACCACCGTCATCATTGTCATCGTCGCAATCAGCGTCATCATCTTTGCTAGGATCATTGTCATTACCATTATCATTATCGTTTCCACCATTATCACTGCTTCTCCATCAGCTTTGTCTTGATCGTTGCTAACACCATCAACATAATCATTGTCATAATCACCATCATCAGATTTGTCATCAATAGGCAGTATTTAAAATCAGATATTTGTATTAATTTATAGACCTTAAGAATTTTCTATACGCGTTGGTTTTGTTTCTAAGATTATGATCTTTCCTTTGCACTATTTTCCCAAATAATAATAATATCGTACCAACGTGCTCATTGCTAATCAAGTAATATGAAATCCACTGAAACAAAATGCGTTCATAAGTTTCAGAATCCATTTATTTCCATGGCTTCCATAAATGCCAAGTGATATGCAATATCGATCACACACTTTACTTGGCTTCGTTTTTGACTCAGTTTCTAGCCATTATGTCGTCTGTAACTCTAGTAGAGTCCAAATTATGCCGAGTTTAATTTTTCCAGGATGCAAATCGATTAAAAATTATTATTTCACTGGGATAAAATGGTTCTAATCAAAACAGCTTCGCTGCTTCGTGAATTATGCGCGTCTTTAAGGATGGATGTTATATAAGATCCGTCTTATGGATTTAAGGCTCACATACACATTCAAGAGAAATGATATGTAGAATTAAAGGAAACAAAATTGAAGGAGCATCTATGTGTTTTTTAAATAAAAGACTATAGACTAAATTTACGAAACGTTTAGACTTAATATGTTTGTTTTCACTGATATGGTACAATGTATGTTGTCCTTTCTGTTAACTTAATGATCTAGATTTACAGTCCAAAAACTTTAGTTATCGAGAAGTTACATTTAATTTTTATAGAATTTTACAGCAATCATATAATTTTTATATAGTTCGTAGTACCTTAGTAGTGTTGCGTATACGAGTGTTCATAAAGCAGTTGTCTATAGTATACATAAACTATAACATATGATAAGTGTAATCTTTACATAGATATACATAAAATATTACACTTATCAAATGTCATAGTTTTATATATATATATATATATATAGTATATATAAACTATAACATATGATAAGTGCAATTTTTTTTCTCGTGAGAAAATTAGACAACAGCTTTATGAATACTCGTATACGCAACTACTCAACAATACTAAGGTACTACTAAAGTATATAGAAATTGTATATATACGTTTGCTGTAAATATATATATATATATACATGCGAACATTTTGCCTCATTTTTCATTTCGCTCAAAAACGAAAAAGTTATGAGACTGTGGCTTTATTTCTTGAATTTTTTGAGAATTGATCAGCCATTATATAGCTACTTTTTTCTACCTGCTCCATGCTGTGATAAAATTAAATTATTTAACCGCCAAATAATTAAGCAATCCCAGCCTGTTTTTCAGTGCAATTTTCATAATAAATTTAAATCGATAATTATTATTCTTTTAGATTGCACATACATACAGCTGTATGTTCCCTGCTGCCTTCATTAAGCCAAGCATTGAAGCTCATAAATTTCAATAGTGTATGAATTAGAATTGTCAAAACAAAACGTCTAAAAAGCTAAATTTTTAATTCTTTGGCCATAAGCAACAATGATTATTTATTTATAGCACAAAATGTTTGTTTAAATGCCTCTATTATACATGAAACACTATTATTTTTAAGCTGTGTGGTGGTTTTCTTGTTTTCAAAAGAGTTTAGCTTAACTGTACATGTTTTTAATTAGCTATTTCCACAGTTTAATTAAAGTACTTTATCTTTTCCGATACAACATTTTTCTGTTCAAGTTATTATTATTTCAAAAGCTTATGTATTACAACTGTACACTATAGATTGTTTCAAGTTATTCTAGTTTCTAGTTTCAAGTTAGATGCTGTACAATTGAAGATTGTTTTTAAGTACCACAAAAAGTTTTTTCGAAAGACTTTCCTGAAGATCGAAGGTTATAATTTTAACGCTTACTGTTTTATTAGTGAACAATTAAACGATTTTGTCTGGTGAGAAAATCCACTTGTTTTTCTACAGTAACGCAGCAGGTAAATTTATTGCTGTCTCGTAAATTATAGCTTCTAATCTTGCAAACAGAGTCGCACGAGCTGACCCATTACTGTAGCAGATCTGTAATTATTACGGTTGCGATTCTAACGTGGATTCTTACGCGAGACGATTTACATTTTACTACTAATGTTGAGCGTAGTTTGTAGTGCCATTGTGGCCCTCATCATCGTCACCATCATTGTTGTTGTTGTCGTCGTCGTCGTCGTCGTCTTCATCATCATCGCCGTCGTCATCATCATCATCATCATCATCATCATCATCATTATCGTCATTACCGTCATCATCATCACTACTATCATCATCATCGTTGTCATTATTGTTATTGTGTTGTATTAAGACATTTCGCGTCTTAAAACGTAAAAGATTTTTTAAACTTTATTTAGTTTAGCATACATTTTTGGTATAAGCCTTGCTTTTGAAGTAAGTTAAGAAGTCAGACAGGTATTATGCTTATTATTATTATGGTATTAGGTCTTGGAAAGCTGTACTGTAACTTTCGTATTCAGTTTTTAAACTTACTAGCTATCGTATTTAAAATTAGCAACTGTAAGATGCCAAAGCAGGTTTTTAGTTTTAAAATATCTTAAAACATTGCTTTAAAAGTGTTAATATTTTAGATGTCTACTGTGATATAAAGGTGTTGTGATTCTATAGCACATCTATATGCGTTGTAATTTACCAAAACAGTAAATACGTATTGCACAAAATTGTGACAAATCATGAACCAAAACGATGTCCCAACGAATCATGATAAAAGTAATTACAAATCATTAGACATTTTTTCCTTTCTGCAAGTTAATATTGTTATACAGTTTAGCACAGAGCAAGTCCGTATCTAGCGCTCGTTAGTAGGAAATATTTATTATGTTAATCTTTGTGGCAAGACCGGCATCTACATCAGTTTAGAGATAGTCCTCCAATGCGATACAGTGAAATGCGCGTACCGTCCCTTGGTGATTTTATTTTTGTTTTTAAAATGTCTTCAATCCAAAAAAGTTTTTGTAATACGTTTGTCGTAGTTAGAAATATTATGTAACTAGTAGGTAGGCTACTAGTACAATTACATTAAAAAGCAAAACAAAAAAAAACGAAAGAAGAAGAGTCGACCTAAACTGCGTATTATGGGTTAAGGGTGTTCCAAAAGAAACAGCGCTTCAGCAGTTACCACAAGCATACCAATATTGCATACTACAAAGTCAAATAAACGTGATCATACCAAGTTACTTGTATAGGGAGATTCGAATAATGAGGTGTAAAAATATAATGTTATAATTACGTCATTACGATGTCATAATGCCTGTCCGGGTTCATTTTGGTATACTGGCATTCGTCATTATTTCGATTTCGCTGTTTCCACTGGAACAACACCTTACAATTTGCTTAAATTTTGAATTACAACCACCGTTTTCTGTTTTGCAACCAACCTACACTGGGTGTAGCGAGTGCATGCGAGGGCTGTAGATATGCATACATGGTGCTGCGAATATTAATTCTTTCCATTGTGTGTAAAACAGAAAAGAGAAATCAGTTTTGACTGACTGGAAACACCTGCTAGCATCGATTCCTGTACCTGAACCTGGAAATGAAAGGCGTGGGTTATTCACCCTCGGCGAGAAACAGTAAGAGAATCAATGCAAAAGTACCTGCGGGGGACATTAGCAAAGTCACGTGCACAAAAATAACACAAATACACACAAAAGTTGTAGGCAAAAATTTTATATAAAAAATCGTAAGATTAACGCCACTTGTATAGCTTTTCATAAGTGTTTTATTAATATAAATTTGTAGCTTTAAGGTACAGGAGTTAGGTCTTATATTCGAAAGGTCTTGTTCATCTTTGCGTAACAAACTTGTGTGCTCAAGGAATTGTCGCGTTTCTATATTTTCTTTTCCGCCTTCCAAATTTTTTTTTTCACTCTAATTAAACTTAAATATAATATTTTATAATCATTGGCTCATTCCATTATAACTAATTAATAAATTTTAAACTAACATTATAAATAATTAAGTCTTAATTATTTACATTATTAGTTATACACGTATTATTAAGTCTGCCTTAGTTTAAACATAATTTAAACATAATTTATTATAGGATTGGATCAGACAGTTTGAACAACATCACCACAACAGACTTTATACACTATTTACAAAAACATTTACAGTAAGAATAGACTATAACTACACAAGCTGACAAGTTTTACTACAAGAATACATTAGACATTAGTAGAAAATGACGGTTAGAAAATATTAATGTACGATTATTTAAGACTGATGCATTTCATATCAGGTAGAAACTACTGGAAGCGTTTAGTACGTAATATAAAGTCATGTATGCATTGGAATATTTTACAGTTAGCAACATAGTTAAATTCATCTTTTCCAAACAATAACAACTTCAACAGATCATTAGTTCCTAAGGCAGCTATATTAAGGTTTTCTTGCAGCAGTATTTCATTTAGTTTATCAAACATAAGTCTGCCTTATTATCGTAATCATTTTTCTTATTACGTAAACACATGCAAGTTTTTCATACTTAGTCTTAAGTATAAGCCTAACCATCAATGAGTTTAACTGGGCCTTATAGTAATATTAGAGATAATTACCAAAATAATTGTACAGAATTAACAATACGTATGCGATTAAAATAACATAATTATTATCCATTCAGGAAAAGACTCTTATTAAGTGTCTTAAAACATTTTTTTACTTAAAACAGCCTTTTTCAGTTGTGCGTATGAAATGTTTTAGCTGTAACTTTAGTACAGACTATTCTGTACATTCAAACAGTACAGTATACTACAAACAGTACATTCTTTTAGTCTGTTTTCTTTAATTCTGTTTTACCTCATAATTTTTACAAATTTACCCAAAATATCATAAATTTAATTGTATTTTTAAGCACAAATAATATCCTTCGGTTTGTTTTTATCCCCATTGTAGCAAAGAGAGATTTGTTCTTTTTTCGTTTTCTTTTTTTAATTAAATTTTTACGTTGGTTTCATTTATGCACAATAGCCTATAAAAACGATTAATCATTGGAAACTAGAAGGTTTAATGTGGACCACAGTTTCAGTTCCAGCATCCATCATTGTCAATCAGTGTTACAAGAAAAAGGTGTTACAGCACCAGGTCCTTGTCCCCGTGGCCATGCACTTCTTTGCATTATTTAATATTTTATCTTAAGAAGACCGACATTATTTAATATTGAATACCGCATTCTATATAGTTAAATTTATGTCCATGTAGTTATTGTGGTTTTGTCAGTGTTGTTAGTTAAGCAGCAAACGGTCCAGGCAGAAGTCAGAAATTGATTTATTAGTGAAAGGTAAAGTGTTAGTTCTTCCTTCTCTTAGTTTAATCATCAATGTTTTTGGTTGTCATGGACAAAACGCATAAATGGATACTTGTCCTCTTACGTGCTTTTTTTGTTTTAGAATAACTCAGGGTCCAGACGTGTAACGTTTAATTACTGAATGCACGAGCGAACGAACGAGTGAATGAACGAATGCATGAATAAACGAAAGAGCGAATAAATGAATGAATAAATGAATGAACGAACGATCGAACGAACGGACGAACGAACGAACGAACGAACGAACGAACGAACGAACGAACGAACGAACGAACGAACGAACGAATGAATGAATGAACGAACGAACGAACGAATGAATGAATGAATAAACGAATGAATGAGTGAATGAATGAATAGATGAATGAATGAATGAACGAACGAAAGAATGAATGAACGAATGAATGAATAAATGAACGAACGAACGAACGAACGAACGAACGAACGAACGAATGAACGAACGAACGAACGAATGAATAAATGAATGAATGAATGAATGAGTGAATGAATGAATGAATGAGTGAATGAATGAATGAATGAATGAGTGAATAAATGAATGAATGAATGAATGAATGAATGAATGAATGAATGAATGAATCAATGAATGAATGAATGAATGAATGAATGAATGAATGAACGAACGAACGAACGAACGAACGAACGAACGAACGAACGAACGAACGAACGAACGAACGAACGAACGAACGAATGAATGAACGAATGAACGACTGAATGAATGAATGAATAAACGAAATGAGTGAATGAATGTCCGAGCAAAAAACGAATGAATGAGACCTTTTCTCTTTATTTCAAACTTGCAGAGCCTGCATGTATCCCGTAAGTCAGGTTTCATCAAGAGCTAGCTAGTGTTGACTTTGCACTTGTATCAAGCACACGCGTCGCTTCTCTTGGCTGGCTTCTGGATAATTAAAAACGCAAACTGACCGCTCTATTGATTGCCACTCCAGTCCGAACGCAAATATTGTTTTAGCCAGTTAGCTGAAGGAATGGTTTGAAAAGTGTTTCAGCTTGTGTACACATGCTAAGCAGTACGCTTCCAAAATTAAACCAAGAAACGACAAACTGAGTCCATTATTTACTTCCTTGTGTACTTTTTACGACAATACATTGTATGTGGTTGTTAGTTTTCTTTTTACTGTGATGCGCCTACATCATTTTCATTTTTAGATTATGTTTCATTTTTCATTTTTGGTTTTTATAGTTTTTAGTGCTTGTTGATTTTTCTTTGGAATTTCCATTGTTTTTCCAGTATTTTCATTGAAATAATATTGTCTTTTCAAAAATCAATACAAATAATCAGAAACGATGAATAGAAGAAATAACAGAATTAAAAAAGTAACTTTGACACTAAACAAAATAAGTAAATAAATAAATGAATAAATAAATAAATAAAAATAAATAAATAAATAAATAAATAAATAAATAAATAAATAAATAAATAAATAAATAAATAAATAAATAAACAGACAGCAAACATACGTGTTTCTTTGTGAACAACAAAACCTCACTGGTTAAGATGTTTGGCCTAATTCGCTTATATGACTGTGAAATCACAGAGACAATTAACAAATTTATTACACTATTATATTTGTATTTTTTATTTGTTATTAGATTTTAATTGTATTTGTTCAGTTAGAATTTAGTTAAAATTTATTAATGTTCACTAACACAAAATAAATAAGTCACTATAGCATTGTAATCTGGATATCGGCACGTTCTCTGGATTCTAGGATGCGCATTCTGGTTCACCAACATTTTCTAAATCAACAGATTCGCAATTAATTATACCTACACCAGTCACCATTATAAATTTCGCACGTTATTAATCGTCATAATTTATTAAAAATGGATTACGATATGTTGCAAATGGCACATTGTCATCCCACTTGAATCAAACCTGGAAAATGCCCCTCGGTTTATACATTATTAAGTGCTGCAATTATTAATATTCAACACTAACTGAGCAGCCGTAGACGTCGTGGTCTATGGGGATTCTGCCTTTCCCTTAAATTCAATACAGCCACATTATCGCAACAGACAGCTGTGGCCCGCTTGGGACACCGTACGAGGCCACACGCATGTGTCATCACCGGGTCCTAGTGACATTTGACACCGTAATAACTTATGCATTAATGTGGCATTTGACTTTATGGTCCATTGGCAATTGATACTGTCTCGGACACGGGGGGAAAACTTGATGACTGCGCAGGACCTTCAAGTGCCACTTCCAATTTTCTTCTTCGTCCTTCACGTGCGATGTGGGTCAGGTGGGACACAGGCAAAGCAGGGATCTATCCCAACAGGACAAACAAATAGCGACAAAAGTTGTAAATTTGTAGCTTGACATATTTACGTTACTTGTAGCATTCTTTGTAGTGTATATTTTAACGTTGCATTTTTTGTGATTTTCGCAAACGAATGAAAAAATAAATGAGTGCATCAGTTAATGAATGAATGAATGAATGAATAACGAAATGTACAAGGGAATGAATGAGTAAATGAATGAATGAATCAACGAGTGATTGAAACAATAAGTGAACGAATGAATTAATAAAACAACGATTAAGTGTTCGAGTGAGTGAGGATTGATTAATTAACTGACTGCCTAACTGACTGATTGATTGACAGGCTAAGTGACTGAATGAATAAAATGGTAAATATACGCACGAAAAGTAAATAGGAAAATAAATGAAAATAAATAGGTAGTAAATCGATTGAATGTTTTATAGAAAAAAACTGGGTATTGTATCTAAAATCACATCAAACAGAACATAAGATAAGCTTTTAATAAAACAATATCTTTTTTGCCTTTTCTTGCCCGTTGCTTAACTCACGTAGAGTTTGCTCCTGTTTTCATTTGATCATTTATTTCTCACTAGATAATTGGCAACAAACACTTGGCAAAGCGTTACAAGTTAAACGCTTCAAATTTGGACATTCTGACCGTTGAGTCTCTGGAATGAGAAATGACGGAGGGATAAAGCATGCGCAAAATCCTGTCATTAATCTCCATTGAACACATCTATCAGCTGCGTTCAATGTAAAAGTAGCAAAACAGTAATTCACATGGGAAGAAATCTCTCTTGCGACTTGTGGCCAACATGTACGAAATTTGAACTTGGAATTGTTGATGGCTGTTCTTGACCAGGTGGTGCCATAGGTCTATAAATTATTATACTTAGTAGTAATCTACTGCGCATGTGCAGATCCGTAACCTTTTTGATATGTCAAAGTAGAGAAGAACTAGGTAACTTCATGCATGATCATAAAGGACAAGATATTGTAAAAAAGTTGGCACCCTAATAGGGTCAATGACAGGACGACGAATATAATAATAATAATAATAATAATAATAATAATAATAATAATAATAATAATAATAATAATAATAATAATAATAATAATTATAATAATAATAATAATAATAATAATAATAATAATAATAATAATAATAATAATAATAACTATATTCTTTAACTATAGTGAAAACATTCTTGGGTGTCAGTAGTGGCAGTGGTAGCAGTGACGGCAGCGGTGGCAGAAGCGGTGTGGATGAGAACAACAATGACAAAGACATAGACGAGAAACTACAATGATGATAACTATAATTAGATAGACTACACATTGTTGTCTCATTGACTGATTAATTCATTCATGAATTCCTGAATGAGTTAACCCATTCCATTCTTCTTCGTTCATTAGACAGTCACTCACTCAGTCACTCACTCACTCACTTAGTCACCCGCAACTTAATTACTTAATCACTGTGCATGCCCAAAGATTCTGCAATGTGATTAACAAGTTCCCATGGTTTAGCAATAAAGTGTGAATGAAAATTACTAACGCCTTTTGCAAAATTTAACTAAAAGTTTGATCATAAATTAAAATTAAATAATATCTATAATGTCTACAACGTTTTATCTTTCTCAAAACATGTTTGATATGAAGTAAGAAATAAAGCTTGTTCGTTTTGACCAAGTGAAAATTAGATTAGTATGTGTAGTAGTATATTGTAATAAAAACGTTTTATTGTATGTGTAGCAGTATCACAACGTACCACGTAAACTTGTCGGATATACCTGAAATTCACCATGTGATAAAAGACATACAGTCAAAAGCAGCATTTTCCTGTGTTCAGTATCACCACATATTTTATAAACATTATCACACATGAATTAAAATTATGACACATTATACATGTATAATCAAGCAATCTTGGTCATCACATGAGCAGTGAGCAGGTCAGTTAGCCACTAGCCAGAATCTCGATACCCATCCCCCCTACCGTCCTGCTGTAAACAAACACAGAAACTGCCACAAATATTCTAGTATATTTTACTTTTGCATAATTTATTCGATTTGGAAAAAACCTGCGTGGCCCTTCTTTCCCCGAGGTCCTAAGCACGTGCTTATTATGCTGAATGGTTACTCCAGGGCTAACTATAAAAGTGACAGCGGCGCTAAAGTTGAAGAACGTTAGTTTCCATTCAACCTATAAACTCCTTGCGAAAGTTGTGCTGCATTCTTAATAATCCAAGCTGCCATCACTGCCATCACTGCCATCACTGTCATCACTGTCATTAACTACTCTGATTAACTGAAATGGTTTTCATTGCAGTGGATGGCGAAGACACCGACGTTGAAAGTGAAACGTGTATAGAAGAAACCGAAATGGAGAAGACGCCGTCGATAGACGGCGACTCTAACAGCAACGGTAGTGCAAAAGACAGCAATCTGTCTATCAAAGACTCTCACCCGGAACAGGAAAACACCGTGTCCGGTCAGAAAAGGAGAGGTCCCAGAACTACGATAAAAGCAAAACAACTAGAAACGCTAAAAGCAGCTTTTGCGGCAACGCCCAAACCTACGAGGCACATACGAGAGCAGCTTGCACAGGAAACTGGTCTCAATATGAGAGTTATACAGGTAAGTGCTCTTGTCAGATACAATTCTTGAAAACTTGGCTTTACTGGTATAAGATGTATAAAGCATTAGCACAATTTGAAAAATATTAAAGCAAAGACAAATCATGTTATAAATTTTATAACGTTATGAAACCAGCTTTTTGCCAGCACTTGATCAAAATGCCGCCGGGGCGGACAGCCCCCTCTTCCTCCTCAGCTACGCCACTGCAACTGTTGCAACATTTTGGTCTGTGAATTATTGATGTTAGAAGTCTTTCCTAATTCATATGGATGCTGAGGGTGATGATTAATTGCATCTCAGCCCATATCTGCTCTTAAAAAAGCCTACAGAACTTTGTAGAAATTGCAAAGTTGGTTTATGTCTTCGTTTTTAGGTATGTAATCATCAAATATCTTTATCATCACCAATCCACAATCATCGTTATCGTCATCATCATATCTTCTTTAACAGAATCAGGACCACTCAACTAGTTTTCGTTTATGTTCTTTATTTGTGTCCACGTTGAGCGGTGTCCATGTTGAAGGGTAAATGTCCATAGCTTAAAACTTATCCTCTTCTGTTATTCACACACAAAATGTACTGCAACAGAAGTACAGTACAGAGCTCCTTGGCTAATTTTTTCAACTGGTTTTATACCAGAGCGTCAAATTGTTAGTAAACTATACAAGATTAAAGATTTTACATGATGCTACGCTTGTAAGTACAAAACACAAAATTTACATTTGCAGAAACTTTTACACACAATTAAAAATACTTTTAAAATTTAAGTTGTGTACAGAACACAAATGCATAATGTATATTGTAATTCTAAATGGAAGAAAATGAAAAAAGCAATTGCAAATATAACAAATCCTGCAGAGTTTGGAACAATGTTAAAAAATAGTCAGAGAAAAACGGAAGGAAATAGGTTCTCTCACAAAGCTAACCATACTATTACATTGGTGGCCTCACAGCTAACAGAGGGACTACTGGTAGTGAGCTATTTATATTGACTGAAATACAAGATGCATGTGTTTAACACACTAATTATCCACTCATCAAATCTCTGTTGATTATTACCTGGCTAACTGATCATTGTTTCCAGTTGATCGAGGGCACCTATCCTATCTGATTAATGTTTAATCGTGTTTCTCACACTCGATATCATATGAGCACAGCACGCTCTTCCTTCAGGCAACCAGGAATGGCAGGGACTCTAAGAATGTTTGGTTGATAAAGCAAGATGATGAAGAATTTTTTAGTTTTGTGACCAAAGTTTAGTTTTGAAAATGGTGTAAAGTGGTATTTACGCAAGATCCGATTCGAAATGTAAGCCCTATCTACATTAGGGGTTCTGTCATGCCTAAAGGTTCTGTAATCGGATGTTGAGGCGACCAACCGCCTGGAAACTACAGACGTAACTTCATTACACAAACCGAGGTTGATTTCAGCTTGGTTTCACTAAGCTTATTACCTAGTCGGATAGACAACAATCAAATCAGCGCGGTTCAACGTGTTGCAAACTGTCCGGTTAGTAGAGAGAATTCAGAACAAAGAGGGCTATATTCGAAATGGTTTGGTCGTGGGTTTTTAAATGTGCCCACAGGTCGTATGCGGACACTTGTGGTGTCACTATGTCATTACGTGGTTTCAGTGTCTTCAAATCTGTCCTGTGTTGTTGTAAAAATGTGTAGAATTTGTGGGAGGCAGAATTAAGAAGATTGCAAATTAAAAAAAATGTTAATCACTTGCATTTAGTGTATAGAGCTGTGAATAGCCTTAGAGAAACCCATAGAACTTTTTCACATGTTGTTTAAAAATCAGTTGAAAATGTTTTGACAAATGTGCAAGACAATAAGCAGAATAAAAATTATTTTAGAGACTATATATTTACGGTCCTAGTACTTGATCTTGCGGAACACCTCACAGCGCTAAATGTTTAGTTGTACCAACGTGAAAAAGAGTTTAACACCTGAAAATGTTTACAATTCGGATAAAATCACTCCAGGAAATTTTATAATTTGTAACATCCTAGCACGCTAGTTTGAGGGTCCGCGTGGCTCGACTATCAAACAGAAACAGGTTAACCCTCAAAATATTTAAAACATGTGTGCATTTATGAACACAAATTTGTTAATGCCTTAAAATAATTATTGCAAAAGACAGTATCCCCTACTGGACGAAACATTATAGTTCGTGTTTTCAATATTGATGCAAATGTCAGATAATGAGTACAAAAATAAAAGTAGTACTTAATTTTAGTGGTAAATTAAAGTAAAAATTAAATTAATACAATGAGTATGGCACCCTACAAAAATAACGATCAATGTCACATGTGGCCTTACATTGACAATTTCAAGTACTGGCATCACCCTGAGTATGACTCAAGAACACTCGTGGAAATAATGATGAAGAAATATTGACTGAACTCAACGAACATTATCACCACAGACACGCGCTGTAGAGGTGATAACCTTTATAGACCAGGAGGCGGAAATCAGACACGCAGACTTCAAACGTTTTGCAGATAAGGAAATTTCAAAATTCGTCACATCTTGCCATACTTTCTGTTTCTGGACAATAACAGATATTTTTAATGTGAAGTCCTTAGCAATCATTAGGACAATAAATTCGCCATAGTTTTCTTTATTAGCAATTATTTAATTTACATAGATACAGAAAACAAGAAAAAAATAAGGCCATTGATTACTTTTATGCGGAAGAGCCAAAAATCTATTTTTTGGGTGTCACATGTCATAATTTGGTAACATTTATTGCGCAATTTAAATACATGCAGCTATCTTACAAAATTGTGAATTACATACACGAAATATAAATAGCACAAAGTGACGGAGACAAAGAATAAAAAGCTAAATAAGACTCCCGTAACGTTGTATAATAAGAATTCTATGGGTATATAAATTAGGCTGATGCGTGTCTACTAATTGTCTTCTTTGGCAGAATTGTATAAGAATTTCTAAATTCCTTTTAGTTAAATAAGCTAGTCTTTTAACCTGGTGAAAAACGACGGAGTAATTAGATAGTAGATAATAAAGAATTTGTCTGTCTATTTGTCTAATTAGTTTTTTGACGGACTTTGAGATAAAAAGAGGAGACTACAGGTCAACCTTTAAACCGTGACTTATATTTACTATAGTTCTGTCAGTCGTTGGTGACACTGGGAACTGAGAGTTAAGTCAGGTAGGCTTGCGTGTCTTCAACTGTCTTGAGCAGGTAGTCAATGAGACCCGGGAGGGAATGTCAGCACCTGCTGTAGTTTATAGATCTATGACTTGCACAAGCAAGTCATAGTAAATGCTGTTGTTTTGCGAGAGTCTTGCGTGTCGCAATGAACGCTCATTAAACTCTATTTATACAGTATGAATATACAGATAAGATATAGATTTGTATGGGTTATTTTGTAATTGCCATCCCAAAGATAAAGTTTTGTTATATTACAAAAGTTTACATAAGGAATTTTTGGTTACTAGATATCAAAACCTTCTGCCCAGTTGACCAGCTAAGCAGCTATAAAATTTATTTAAGCTTGCAAACTTGTATGACGGAAAGTTATAGGTTACACATATAATAGGTCAGGTTTTATACAATTTTAATTATTATGTAATAATTATATACCGAAGTGAAGCTGCGAGGAGGAAAAAAGCAGATGTCGCTAAAAGCGTTACATGAGCAAATCGTTAAAAATGCAAAGAACATTACCATATGAGCCATTTAGATTGCATACACAGCGCTATTTGTGTTTTTGAGTTCTACTTATGATTTTGAGAATTTTCAGGCGTAGACTGCTGTTCTGCTGACATGCTTGAAATGTCACGGGCTGTGTAGTTTATCTCGCAGAAAACGTTAGTGTGAAAACGTCTTTATTTTATTCTGTTTATTCACGAACAAAATTAATGAAGGCGCGAGGTTACTTTAGCTTAAAAAGTTCTTTTTATCAAAAATTATCACAATTATCTGGTACAATTTTTCCCAAAACAATGTCCGGGTATTACTTTGTGTAAAGAAATAAATGTTGCAGATGCAAATGTAAGAAAAACAATAAATTTCTTTGAATTACATTTAATATTATAGTAATAGGCGGTACCTCGTAGCATTCTACTTGAAGTGAGCGAGATTGCACTAAACGCGAAATTAACTTTCTGGCAAAGAATTCCACATACAAATGGCCCGAAGGAAAACGGATTTATAAGCAGCCATTTTGCATTTAGCAATATCCTGGATAAAATACGAAAAACAGAAGCAAAACAGTGTTGTCCATTCTGCAAACCGTTTCTGGTAATGCTGGAAAATTAAGGGCTTCTTTGTACACGCAAAGCAATCGTCTAGAAGCCAAACTGTAAAACTCGCTACGTGTTTATTATTAAAACAACGATTTGAAGCCATGAAGAACATTATCGTTTATCAACCCATTGAGACTACACTCAACACCTGCCTTAGTTATTATCATACAGAAACAATATAACATGGGATTAGGTCTGTATTACAGGCTGGATTATACGCTAAGCAATAAATCCCGTACCACACGCCAGTAGAGCTTACTTGCCACAGTCGCCAGTCATAACTGCTGCAGGGAAAGTGTTATTGCTTTGATGCTCACAGAGATATAAAGCCGAATTTAACAAAACGGCAAATTTGTGGTTAAAACTGCGCGGAATGATAAGACACAGGAGACGATGCGTTAGATATCTGAAGCCAGTTACGTCCATAAAACTATGATGTAGGATGTTACGATGGTAGGGAGGGAATTAGTTAGTAGGGAGGCAGAAGCGACTATTCCTTTAACTTGAAATCGTTTGAATGTCTCTTTTAGCTGGACAGTATACAGCTTTTGTTAAACTGTATAAGGTTTCGTTAATGTTTTAAAAACCATAAACTTTAACGAAATCTCGGTTCTCTTTTTAACGTTACTCCGATTTTATTTTATTTTTTATACCATTCTGTTCACTACTAATGAAATGCAGTAAACAATGTAAAATACAAAAATTCGAAAGTGTAATGAATTTATTTGCTGTGTTAGTTTAAACAGTTTGAAGAAAACTTTACAATTATATATATACTAATAAATACAGATCATAATAAATACAATAGTTATTAATCAAGCACTGATTGGCCAACAGGAAAAACCTATTTTAAAGCCTTTCAAAGCGTAAATATGGGACTTGTACAAATTCCATAGGTATATATGGAACATAAGAAATTAGTTATTCAGTTAAAATGAAACAAAAATTAGTGAGTGAACGAAAGGGTAAGATCGATTAGTTATAATCTGTTCTATGTTGATGTAAGTCTTCAAGAATAGAATGAAAGCAGTAGAGACTAATAAAAGAAAATCTGAAATGAGATGATGATCACGGGGCGTTTCTCTGTTATGCAGATTAGAAAGCAAAGCCATTTTAAAATAAATTTTACTTACTACTGTGTCGAAGCTGGGTTAGAGAAATGTTTTTTCAAGTGTTCTGAAGATCCACGATGAATGTGGTTCATCTATCGTTACGTGAGAGCTTTGGTGAAAGTCAGTTCTTACACTCGCTGTGCAAAATGCTTTTAATTCTGTCATCTCCCGTTTTGTATGAAGAAACATTTCTGCAGTCAGATGAATTATGTGCAGGGTGCATAAGATTATGGATATGTATAAAATAAATAAAATAGCTTATTTTATGGATTTTTGAAATTTTATTTTATGGATATCCATAAAATAAGAAATAGACTATATCTGGAACGAGATGCCCAGGGGGAAATCAATTAAAAAAGAACAGGAGTGCTTGAAACGTGTTTTTAAACACACAGGACTTAGTTTTAATTTTATCGGTTTCATATCACTTCAAATTTAATCAAATTTTACGAGACAATGGCTCAGTTATTTTCAGACCGAACTCCAGCTCATGCTTTGGTTGAAACGTCGCCATCTTGATAATAAAAAGACAATGAGAAAAAAAACAATGTAAAATAGCAAATTTGGAAATGCGCTTTTGTTGGTTTGTTTTCTTTCTCTTTCTCTCCTTCTAAAGTTCGTTTTCAGTGTTGCCAATGCTTACAACTCGCTACTTTGTGCAAAAAATCACAAAAAAATATTTTTTTATTTTATGCATTTCTTATTTTATGGATTTTTCAAATTTTATTTTATGGATTTTTGGTCTTATTTTATGGATATCCATAATCTTATGCAGCCTGAAATTTATGTGCCATTACCTCTGTCTGAGAAGTAGCCCAACTTTTTCAATTCAGTTTTACTAATTAATGGTTTTTAAATTTGTCTTGGGTTTTCCGGAAAGTCGTGTGCAGGGTGAAGTAACTGAAGGGTATCAAGTAATGTTAGCTTAAAAGAGATTGAGACGTTTGTCTAACATAATTTTTTTACACAGTTATCTGTAACAAATGACGTTTGGCATAAAATTAATAGATGTGTAATTCGTAAGATTGTAAAACAACAATGTTATTTGCATGATCGAGTGTTTTTCAGTTTTTCAGTGATTTGTGTCTGTTTTGTTCAACGAAATACCTGCAATGGAACAATACTGGTCATAACTTTATACAGTGCGCATGCGTTTTTAAAATAATAGATTTACATTTTCTTATTACACTTTAATACAGATAACAATGCACATTCGTGTTCCAACAGATAAATATCGTAATCTTAAACAAATGAAGTATTTTGCAAAAGTCGAATGCTATCTGCCTGCCAAGTTCGACAATATTTTCTTGATATTTATATTATCTAATGGATTTTGACTACACATGTGTAGTAGTAGTAAATTGTGTACTGTGCAGTATGTAGCATCATACTGAGTTTATATGCTAATGAGCCTAGCAGGGGCTGTTAGTGCTAGATAATGATGTTAATAGTAATTACACGCTTGTTGGCTTCCCGCCTGGCAAACACACAGCAGTCTGGTGTTATCTGTAGGTCCTCATGGAGGCGTAACTAAGAAACTTAATCATATTCTAACATAATTAATCTAAGAATTTCTATAAATCTTAAACTATGTTCTGAAAAGTGTATTGTTTCAAGTTTTAGCCACTGTTTATTTATTTCACAATTGCTGGTTAAAGCAAAAGATGCTTGGATTTTGTTCAAGAAAAAGGGGTGTTTTTGATGAATCACGGTTGTTCGCTTTTTTCGTAGAGCGTTGTTATTTTGATGTGAGTCAAGTTAGCCAGGAGATACATGTTGCGCATGAGTAGATATGTCTGTATTTAGTAGCACAGTGATCTCAGATTGAAATCTTTTGTATGATTGTATAAGAAAGATAATGTATCCAAAATAACTCATTGCATTTTATCGGCCGTGAATGCACAAAGCACATATGTTTGCACTTAGTACGTGTGGATTCCACGACCATATTTCATTGCAGTGTAGCAAAACATTAAAACGTACTGGTCAGTTTCGTGCCATACTACTGCTTTCGCAAATATTCTTGTGAATAATTTGCTCATATATTCACCTCTGTTGACCAAAACCAATCTTTTTTATTGATAATTTTGATGAAACAGCTTTCCTGTCAGCTAACTATACTGCATTTTTTGCTATGGCAGACAATTTATTTTAGTGTATAATTGCGACCAAATATTGTAGTATTGTAATTAAAAATTCTGATTTTTATAATACACTGGAAGTGACAACGAAGCTCGTAGTTTTATTAAATTTTATTGACACTAGGTGGCGGGAAATAATGCACAAGAAGAAATTCGTGCTGTTCTTCAGTGTTGGTTATTTAATTATGAAATTTAAAACTTAGAATGTAAAGATGGCTATGCTTTGCTAAGGCGTTAGATTATTCAATTACTGCGCCTCGAATTTTGTTTTGTCTCACATTTTGTTTTAAGTGGAATTAAAAATGGAATTTTTCGTTATTGTAGTATTTTCCAAAATTCCAAAATTTTAAGGGAATCTTATTCATTTTTTAAGTTCAGATTTTATTAAAAAAAGCAAAACAATTTTATTTTTTACAATTTCTAAATTTTTGGCAAAATTGCAAAGCGAAATATAAGTATTAAATAAACCAAAGTCAAAGCTTGAAACTTTAACAGCTGAATTGTCAACAAAACAGTTTAATGTTTTTTGAAAAAGCAAAAAGAAAATTTTTGTTTTAAAATTAAGATCCCATAGCTGAATCTACGTAAAAATGTATAAATAAAAGAGACAACTCATTGCTGTTTACATAATTTTTGAATTTTTAGCCACGAATCTTGCAAATTGGCTGTTACTGTAACACATCGTTTGCTTATTAACTGGCCACGAATTTATTTCCTTCGAAAACCACTCTCTCTTTACTATAATAAAACTGCAACCAAAAATGCGCATTGAGGAGTGTTTTTAGAGGTGGCAATTGACCCTCCCGGAGAAGCCCAGGCGATTCAAAAGGACAAGGAAAACTTATTGAATAACAATTAAGAGAAAGCAGCTGATTATTGATTTTCTGTTAGCATAGAAGCAGCTGTTTTCTATTGAGCTAACATTACCTGTTCAATACAATGATGTAATCATAACAACGTTGCAGCAGGGCATTTATTAAGGAGAGAAAAATTCAGCGTGGTGTATGAATAAAAGGGGTGCCAGAAAAAGACTGCTTCCTCACTGTAAGAAAGAAACCTAAAAAACAGATAAAAACTGACTTATATTAATCTAAAATTGCTGTTATTTGTAGTTTCAAGAGCTATTATTATACAGGCGTAGGGACCATTGGTTTCTCAATAGGATAGTTTATCTTTTAAAAGTTTCGTTGATTTTTCTATTTCTGAAAGTAAGGTATGAAAATAATTTTAAAAATACGTTACAAAGGAATATTATAATATTTAAAATATAATGAGTTTAGGTTTATATCTACTTGTGCTTGTTTTTAAGTATAGTGGGGCTATTGTCATTACTGGGAAGCCTGTATACGTACGGCTGGAGTTCATAATTTTTTGTTTTCGTATGTTTGTATTTACGTTGTTTATGAAAATATACGCACATTGTGAGCAATACTTATATATCTTATATGCCCAATGCTTATTTGTAGGCGCTTTAATTGTGTCCTTTAATAGTAAATAAACTTAAACAGATCATTATCCTTTTTCTTTGTTAAATTTTTGAAATCTATTAGATGTGCCTGGGTTCTGCTGCTTATAAACTTGTACTAATGTAAATACTAGATTGTAGTATTTGGTGAGTTACATTTCTTCTCTTGAGTACATTACTCGCTCAATTTATATAATTTATAGATACGACAAAACTATATTACAGCTAGACTACAAAAATATTAAGTGTTAAGATAATAATTTATTAGTTATTGGTAGTTTTAATTATTTAAAGTCTAAGAAACTTTAGTTTTTATTAAATTATAAAATTAGTTTTATGAATTTATACATCAGCTAGCTAATGAAGCAATCTTTAATATTGTAATCTTTAAGGTAATAATTTAGATATAATTTTCTTAAAAGCAAATCTCGCAATAAAAAAAAAATACTACAAATTTTATCAATTACACCAATTCTTTTGCCTCAAAGATTATTGCTGTGTTGTTTAATGTATTTTAATTTTTGCATTCATGTACATAAGGTAATATTGTGCTTTTGAATTCAATATTTCTTTCAGATTTTGCAGAACTTATTTTGTCGTTCTTCAGTCACACACATACGTTACACTTTTTTAATTTAATGAGCGTAAATTCGAACAATAATCATGCCATAATTTTACTGTAAACTATTTTCTATATACTATAGCAACTGTCCATTTTAGAGAGCTGCCATTTTGTTACTGAGTTCCACAAACCATGGTTGATGCTGTACAAAATATTTATTTTCTTAAATTTAATTAATCAAAGTTCAAAGTTTTCTCTCCACCCAAAAAGCAAATTTTTTTGTTCACGTTGCATTTTCTTCACTACACTTGGTGCTGAACGTGATGAATTATTCCCATATACAGTAAATACGTTCTGTGGGTAAACAACACACGCTCTCCCCAACACTCTAGAGAATACGGCAGTAATCATTTATTATTGCAAGAATTACCAAAACTGTCAGATTCACATAAAACGGCGAGCATAAAATGTGCAAGATGCTCCCCAAAATGCCGCATGGGCGCGACGAGGAGGGGAAGTCATAAAAGAACAAAAGAGATGAAGTGGCAGTGTGCTACCTCTGTAATCATGGGTTGATTTATGGAAAAATACGTGCTTTTTTACAAACAGAATTGGGCCAATTTTAGGGGCCTAGACATATATTAGGCTTATACAAAATTAATTATTGCTGTTATTGTTAGTACATTTATTGTAAAACTATAATTCCTACATTTAAAATAAAGAAACGATAATATTAAAAATTCGTGGACTTAACAGTGAAGCTAAAAGAATTCCATTTTTCTGTAAATTTTAGCTTTGCAACGTTTCGGCCATTTTGAACACTTTTAACCATCTAAACATTAAAGCTTAACGTTCTAATCGTAACTTTCTGGAACTAAACATCGGATTTCATATCTAAAACAACATTAGCTTAATACAATTCCCAAATTTATTTATTAACATAAATCAAAAAAACATTATTTTTGGTCCAAAAAAGATTTGCAGTAAAAACTGCATTATAATTTTTTATATATCATGCACTGAAGATTATGTAATAATATATCATTTATCCAAATTATATCCATAATAATAATAATAATAATAATAATAATAATAATAATAATAATAATAATAATAATAATAATGCAACAGGCACAAAGAGCTAGCAGGCCAGATTTCCATGTGCTCAGTGTTAACCCTATTCATCCTTTAGGAAAAAATAAAAAATACCTTAAAAATAAAATGAATCAAACTAATTTGACTAAATTTATGGCTGACGATTATAGAAGTATCGGCACAAAATAATAATAACAAAAACAACAACAATAATAATAATAATATTATTGTTAATATAATATGTTATTATTGTTATTATTATTATAATAATGATGCTGATAATAAGTAATATTACTTTTACTATTATTATTATTATTATTATTATTATTATTATTATTGTTATTATTATTATTATTATTATTATTATTATTATTAATTTCGTTCATACATGCACGAAAGCATTTTGTGCCGATACTTCTATAATCGTCAGCCATAAATTTAGTCAAATTAGTTTGATTCATTTTATTTTTAAGGTATTTTTTATTTTTTCCTAAAGGATGAATAGGGGGAACACTGAGCACATGGAAATCTGGCCTGCTAGCTCTTTGTGCCTGTTGCACAATTGACAATGACGCCATCAGGATCATTCAGTGCCGTGTCATAAGCCCACAAACACTCATTTGCATAACGCGCATAACATTGCCCTCTCCGCTTGCTCTCTCCTGCGCGGGGAAGATATCCTTCTCTTTCTCACACGCCGCTGCAAGACTGTTTCACTAACTTCATTACTAATCCCATGTAATCTGATCAGTGAAATACGATTATGCGAATTAACCAATGGAGCGTCTTCTTCTCTTTTGCTGGTATTATGAAGCGTTTGACTCTCTTTGCCTATCTCTCTGCTGCAGAACCACAGGAGCTGCGCGTGGCTTCCCTTAGGCATGTACATCCGTAGTAAGAGAAGCCAAGTTTTGGTCAGATTAATGCTTATTGTCGTTGGCAATTAATATTCACTTTTTCAAGTATTTTATAGTTATAGCAAATGTTGATATGATTTCTTATTATTTTTGCATCGCAGTATTTTTTTCGTTTTTTATTATCATCTTTCACTAAAGCATGTTAAAAAGAGGCGTATCTATTTATAAATATATACATATATTTGCCTATACATTATATATATATATATATATACATATATTTTTTTGCTAATACCCTTGAGTGATTACAAAAACCAACTAGTAGTTACTTTTTGTAACACACCACATTAGACCCTAAACTCCATTCGTTCGTCAAAATTTTTGATGTGACACGTACATAAAGTTTAATTTTGAAAAGCTGCGAAGTTTGGTATTTCTTTTTACGGAAAATTCCGCAATTAAGAAATGAAAAGACACGAGATTTCAGTCCATCAGTGCGCGAGTTTAATCAAGCGAAAAAGCCCTAAAAGATTACTATTTTTTGAATTTTATAATCAAAACGCAATCACTAATTGAGTAACTGGAGATGTACTGCGCAGTACAGACGCAAAAAGTACGAGTATCACTAATAATAGTAATTAAGGCGCATTAAAAGCACAAAATATCATTAACAACGCTTACAAGCACAGAAAAGCACCAGAGGAAAGGCAGAGAAAACACAAATAACAAAAGTTCAGTTCATTTCAGTTTCACTTTATTAACTTCATTTTCAAAGAGAGCACCAGTAGTGAGAACACCGAGCAGTGAGCATAGCAGTATATTTTTTGCTCTTTTTGTTTATTCTTGTTTGTTTGTTTGCTTGCACATAATTCACGGCGTGTGTCAACTGAAACGTCCTGTTTTTTTATTTAATTTATCAAATTTTTTTACTAATTGTTTTTATTTTTGCATTCAACTGTTATCATTTTATTTTGTTTCGCTGGCTTACTTTGTTGCCGTGACAGCGTCGCTGTTTTGCACAGTTACTTCAATTCTATTCGATTCAGTTTGTTTGCATGACTCTAAGCGCTGATACATCAAATACAGTCTTTAGCCGAACTAGCAGAATTGGACGTGATCAAAATCATCCCGGGGACACTGTCTTCAACAATAAACCGCCATTACATTTGGAGGAGTTGACTCTAGCAGATATGCAATCAAAAATGGCCCAAAATCACTCCAAATCAGTTCACAATGCAACCGGCATTCAAATGACTGGTAATCAGAGCAGGGGGTATGCACTATGTCGTCTTCTTAACTAAGTAAAGTGCTGCACAGCACGCCACCAAGTGGTAGAATGATAAATTATGCTAAACATTTCCCCTTTGAAACTATTGACGAAATTTTCCAAGAAGGAAGAAGTATGAACATTCGAACATGCGGTGTATGCCCGGAGAAATCGTCGAAACATTTTTTTTGGTAAAACCCAAGTGAGTTGTTCAGCACAATTTGACTTTTGATGGAGTTTATTATTGATTATGCGTGCAACGCCCCCTTTAGGATGTCAAGTTGCCGAGCGGCTATCATGCGGCATATTGAAATCGTGACGAGAATTGAAATACGAAACGAGATGTGAATTGAATGGTTCTCTTTTGATGGAAATAGTCGCATCGTGTTCGTCAGACATCAACTTTATGCGCTTTTAATGTAGGAGAAAATATCAAGTGACATTAACGGGATATTATTAATATAAATTTACTCACTACCCGACAATATTAAATCTATTAACATGACAATTTAATGTTTATGTTAATAAGTGTATGATAGTGACGATAATAGTGATTTTGATGGTGGTAATCAATCGTGACGGAGATGACGGCGATAACGATGATGATGATGATGATGATGATGGCGATGACGTTGATGATGACTATGATGACGATGATAATGACGACGATGACGATGATAAAGCTAACTTAACTAAGTTGTGATGTTCGCCTGTACAACTGGCATAACGGTGGAAGGTTTTCTGTACTGGAAATTTGATTAGATCTGGTTGCGTTTTCAATTAGCTCTTTTAATCATCTTTATGTCACTAAATTATTCTAGCTTTGATAAAGAAACTTCGACAAAAATAACGTAATTTGATTCGATTTTCGTTTTGCATTATAGTAGTAAAAGTTTTTATAGGCTGGGATCTGTAACAGAGCAGTCAGTGTTTGAACAGTTTCAGAAGAACTGGCACAAAACAGGAAAACTTATGGGGACATGACGTCACTTCCGTTCATCGAATGTAGTTCGTTTTTTCGATGGATCAAAATTGTCCGATAGTTGTAACCGACATTAAACACACCTTGAATAGAAAACTAGAGGTTTAATAACAGTCTTTTAATGGACTGACATTTCATGTTCACTGCTTGTATAGATAAACTGCAGTTACTGTCGAACAATTTAAAAAACAAGGCTAACAGCCTTTGTGTTGACGTGACGTCATTTGCGGCTACCTAAAACTATTGATTTTTATGATTTTGCCGCAGCCGTCTCAGCCGCTACGTTGTTCGACGTTTCTAATTAATTTCGAGCAGGGTAGGCCAGTGTTCGTGTGACATTATGTAATTTCAACATTCTGTCATTCACTTTGACAGTTGTGAATAGGCCTTTATCTAAATATCGGCGTGTTCTGCATCCTAGGCGGTCTGTTTGTTCAGCTTCCACCAGTAGGAAGACTCAGCGAGGTTTTACTGCCTTTGATGTGTTCCGACGAGGAAGCCGATGTGAGAAGCCCGTTTTGTGACGTCATTAGTTACCTGTCTGATGTACCAGATGCCTTTAAGTGTTTTCTTATAGACATTTTTGAAAAGCTTTTGTAAAGGGACAGAACAAATAAACAATAACGTTGCGTCGCTTGTATCATTTTATAAGTAACTTCGAAATTGTCTGATTTATAATAGCTGTAAATATTTTTAACTGACGTTCTTTTTTGCTTTAACAAACAAACTACTCGGTCACTGTTGTCGGCAAAATTACACATGTGAAAGAAGCGCTGAATAGAAGAAATTAATAGGTTTAACCAATATTGCAATCTATTTTGTTAAGGAATTATAATAGTAAGCACGTAGCAGTTTACGCTTACAACTGACTGACTGACTGAATGACTAACTGGCTGACTGCTTGCCTGCCTGACTGACTAACTGACTGACTGATTGTCTGTCTGGCTGCCTAACTGACGGACTGACTGACTCATTCATGCTGTTATTACTTTTTCGCTATTAATTTAGATTTTCTATAAACTTCATTAATAGTCAATGTCTGTTGATAATGATTCTAACTTTTAGGGATTCTGTTTTCGTGTAATTTAATCTTACACCAAAATTATTATTTTTTAATTTTTGGATGAAAAAATAGCATTTTGCTGAGTTAAACAACATACGGCTGGAACGTAATGTGTAATGTAACGGTGCACTGCGTAATTATTGAGAAACCAAAATAACGCTGGATTCATTAATTCTGTGCACATTAATTGTTTAACAAGCGACGAAAGAAGTTATTATTTTCAAATTAAGAAACGCAGTGAAATACAACGGAGTGGAAATTAAAATTTCCCACAAATTTCTTCGAGCAAGTTTTAAAACGTTGTTGAAAAAACACGTCGTGATGTTGAGTCACTTGCTGAGAGCTGAAAGTGAGAAATGTTAACTTCATATTTACAATTTAAAAATTATCGTTTTGATTAAACTAAGAAAATTACGTTCGAAATAATGTGAGTTAGTGTACAAAATGTGCCACTCAGTGAGTGTACAAAATGTGCCACTCAGTGCTCAAAGTTATGGAGTTCATAGTCAAAAGGAGTAATTCTATGCTCTAGTTAAGTAATTTCATGATTACAAAGCAAGTCATGCATAGTAAGGCAATTTTGCCCTCAAAATAGGAAACTCAAGTTTCTTATGTGGATATCTTAGCTATATTTGAAGTTAAGGACTTCGAATTCTTGCCTCTTTATTCAAGCATTAGAGAATTTTCATTACATGAATTAATTAATTAACTACTCGTTCATTAATAATTAATAATTCAATAATAATTTATAATAATATTATTAATAATAAGTAATTATTAATTAATTAATTATTAGTTATTTATTATTTATTAATTATTAATAATTTAATCAATAATAAAAATTGAGTTTAGGAACAGCGTAAATAGCTTATAGAGTAAATTTTATATGGTTTAAGTGCCTCTGTAGAATAATGCTTAGCATAGCTCTCTAAAAAGCAGAAGATCTTGAGTTCGAGTCCTAGTAGCGGTGTACTATTTTTTCAGACTTTCTAGTTTTGGGGCGTTTATGTGATAGCTGATATAGTAACTATGTTTCTCTGGTATGTGTGTGTTTTTGTTTTGGGTGCTCTGTTTTATTGCATATATATATACATATATATACATAAGATTAAATTACAATAAAACAGAGCACCCAAAATACATACATATATATATGTATGTATGTACAAATGGATACAATATTTGTAATTTAATCTTATGTTTTAATGTGTAGTCTTAATGCCATATATATATATACATACATATATATATATATATATGTATGTATGTATGTACAAAATATATACAATATATATACATGGTGGATTTTAAATCTGAAATAGAAAAACGCGAATTGAATAGGCCTGGCCATTGCTTTACGTATCATTAATGTTACAGGCCTACATTACTGCATATCTTCCCGTCTTCTGCTGTATTTTGTTTTACTGTCAAGGCTTATTTGAGTACACGCAATGACACTGCGGAGGACTGGTACAGGAGGTGTTGATTCACCTCCTCCCGGCATGCACCACTCTGATGAATCCTTTGTGACACTATTTGCTCAGTCATTATTCACTTTTATATTGTCCATCATTGCTAGAGATAAGTCACGAACACTGGCGTGACTCTGTGCAGACATGGGTGGGAGATGAGGGCTTACCCTTTGTGGGTGGTAGTGGTGTAGAGATGAGTTGTCAGCGGGTGGTTAGGTGTATGGATGAATGTAAACATAAAATTCACATTGAAAGTTGAAGTTGCACTTAAATGGTTCCAACTATGTACTCGTATGGCCTAACTCCACTACTAAGTTAGTCATAGGACTGGCTTCAGACTATGCGAAATGCAAAATCCGGGCCAACTAATCTCGTACGGGGGTGTTTAGCTGGCAAGAAGAAATTCTATCTCACTTAAAGGACAAAAAAAGAGGTACCTGAAGTAGGTTTGAGAAAAATCGCCTTAAAAATTATATTACTTATTACTTTGTAGCAAGTTTATGCGTATATCGTACTCGTGTTGAGAGGATTTTTTGTTTTTATTTTAAATTTCCTACAATAACGTTCCGAAGTCGCTATTACATGACGTCATATACGCACACGTTCATCAGGGGAAGAAAAGTAAATATTAAATTATGTCCCAAAACAACTTTCCTTTCAAGAATGTATTACTTAGCATTTCGCTTACCTGCTTGAAAAACTTATGTAACTAGAAAAAAATTATTAATCATTTAAAATATTTTCACCAATTGGTAAAATGTCGCTGACTCACTCTCCAGGGCGCACCACTCACTAACCAAAAAACGTATTTTTAATCTTATTGACAAGATAAAGTAAATTTAAATTTTATTTAGTTAGTGACGTGTGCGCTACGAATGCCCAGATTATTTTTTCAAACTTTACACATTAATATTTCAACTTGTTTCAAATGACACATCGTCAAAATGGCTGCGTCTAACGGTCATCACGGGAGTTTAAATATACATGTTTTATACAGCGTTATTGCCGACGCAAGTCTAATATGCAAAAAGGCAGTACGTAACTTATATAAAATTTCAAGACGAATTTTTTAAGCTTTATGTTTATGATGGGTTTTCTTGTGCTTTAAGAGTGTAAATACAGTTTGCAACTTTGGTGACTAATTAGTAGTGAAGGCGTGATGATTAAAGGACAATACAACATCAAGAGACATTGAAGTTGTTTAGCGTATTATTATGATTGCACAATGAATTTATTGCCAAATGTGTAAATATGAACAACGTACACATAAAAAAGAAGTTTTGCAGTAAGTTTGTAGTAAAATGCATATAGTATTCGCGTTAACTATAATATTTTGCGTTGTAAAGCATGTATTATGTTAAAGGTTTAGTGTGACTTAAGTCAGAATTTTAATAGCAACACGATTTACAAGTAACTTAGTGTTTTCATCAGCAGTCAGTAAACACTATCACCTGTCTGATATTTTATTTAAGTCGGTTTTATTATTGATTAAATGGTGATTGGCCTAACTTCGCTTGTAACTGATTTACATTTTGCGGCTACATAATTACCAACTTTGAATGGTTATGAAATTGTCGTTTTTAATATATACAGTAGCTACTGGTGTAACTGCGTGCTGAACAGGCCAATAATATTATACAATAGGATATTATTCTGGCCCTCTTACGCCAGACGGTATAATTAACCCCATTAGACAACACAGGACGCCTATAGATTCGAACCTGGACCTATGTGAGATCTTATTATCTTATTTAAAAATAAGTAAGTTTTTCTGCTCCATATTCGTTCTGTTTCTACACGTATTTGTTTATTTACGTGGCTGTTTTGTTCGGCAAAATTTACAACGATTAATTTTATTATCCGCGTAATAAAGTTTATGTATAAACTGTCAAATTTAACAGAAACACGCGGAGACAGATTTATAAATTATTCAAATATTTTGTTTTTGGCATTTGTACGTTTTTTATTTTACATGTTTGATTCGGCACACAAATTTGGTTTTTCATTCATAAATTTGTTTATTCATTCATAAATTTGATTTTTCATTCATAAATTTGATTTATTCATTACCTGTATTTTTTATTTTGAAGCTGTATGTGCTTAGCGATTTCACTGAAGTTAAAATAGAGATGTGTAGAGGTTAGTTATGCGAATAATTATACGCAAAAATGAGAAAAAATTGCCGTAAGAAAAAGTATATATTTGTAATAAATTATAATAAAATTAAAGTGTGTATGGGAAATATCTGAAAGCCAACAGAGATTCAATTTTAAAGGGGAAGAAAAGAGAATTTTAAAGTACATTGTACATTTCAAAGAACTTTCAATACAAAGTTGTATTAGTTAGCATTCTGTTTACCTATTTGAAAGACTCGTGCAATTGGAAAAAGGAAATTCTAAATAATTTAAAATATTCGCACCACTTGAAAGACCGGCAGCGCATCGCCATATAAGTGTGCACCTTTTGTTCACTAAGAATACTTTCTTCGCTGGAATTTGAATTTACAAATTTTACAACACCGTTACTGCCAACGCAAGACCTGTGTGCAATAAGACTGCATGTAAGTGATGCCTAAATTTCGAAACTAATTTTTTAAGCTTTATTTATGAAGAGTGCTTTCTTGTGTTATAAAATAGTTTAGTTTTATGTTGGCTCGTGCACATGCTATACAAATGATGTTTATGCAGTGTCCCTCTGTCTAATTTATAATAATCAAGAAGATATTACTGAACACAGTTGTCCTATTTCATCTTGCAGATGTTATTGTACATCCACAATTCCACGTCTTATGTAAAATCGATATGGAATGTTACACAGTAAGAGTTTTTGCGTTTTCACCTTCAACTTTGTATTTAACGATCAGTTGTTTTTGTGCGTGACATCCAGTAGTGTGAGATCGGCAGGTGTTTATTTCTAGACAAAATAATACCACACATGCAATAATTTCATTGCTCCATGCTGTATCACATGGATTGCGTAAAGGATATTTGTAACAGAAGTTTCTTGTATTAGGCAGTACAATCCTGTTCTTTAATTTAAAAGTGGTTTAGGTAAATGAGCGAACCTTAGTAAAATTTTAATAGTAAACCAGGTTAGGTGTTATTAATGCATTAACATTAGTAGGCGTGAATTTAATTTATCAGCAAACAACTGTGACACTTATAAATTATATAGACGTGTGACGCTTGGTCAATTTGCCACAGGCCTGTTAGTACGAAATTCACAGTAAGATTCTTAAAAACGTTTCTAATTTGCTATATGTATAGATGCAAAGTTAAAGGGGCGAAAACGAAATTTTAAAGTACATCTCGAAAACTTTGCATACAATTAGTTAACACCTGCTTACCTGTTTGAAAGCCTTATGTAATTGGAAAAGAAAATATTTAATAAGAATTTAAAACGTTCGTACCAACTGGTAAAACGTAACTTTGTCACCATCCCAGTGTGCACCACTGGCTCACCAAAAACACATTGTTGGCCTTATTGGCAATATACCGTAATTTGAACTTTTGCTTAGTTACCGAAGATTGTGCTACGAATGCTCTGATTATATATATATATATAAATTCTTTATTTGTCATTAAAATGGTTCACTCATTATAATAAAATTGAGTAAGCCTCAGCGTAATGTTGAAATAACAACACTGTTCAAGACAAATGCGTCCAGTGCAGCATACTAAAATTTGTCGAACTTTATGCAAAGCTGTCTAAACTTGTTTCAGGTTTTATCTTGAAATAGAATTATCTTGATTTATCTTGAAATAGAATTTACCATAGAAATTTAAATATTTTTTGTGTTTAGTGCATCGTAATTTTAATAAGCTAAATATTTTTTGTAAAGCCTTTGTAACAATGCCGTTTAAATTCCTGTGTAACAAGCATTTTTCTTATTGTTTGTTCTAGTTGTCGTTGTCGTTGTCGTTGTCGTTGTCGCTGTTATTGCTTTTGTTGTTGTATATAGTACGCCAATAAATAAATTCTATTCCAAGGTTATACGTATTACGTATATGAACTATTTGTGAAACGTGTATAATTTATTACTGTTAAAGTTTAGTGCAATTTCGCGGTTCTCTGTATGAAATCGAAATCACAACTTCTAGCCAAGCGATGGCAAATGTTATATTCTGCGATGCAATAATTCTCTACGCCACGTTTTTCAGGTATGGTTTCAGAACCGGCGCTCTAAGGAGAGACGAATGAAGCAACTGTCAGCATTAGGCGCGCGACGAGCGTTTTTCCGCAACCCCGCACGCCGGCTGCGAGCTTTTAGGGAAGGAATGGACGACAGTCCGGAAATGATGGGAAATCACGGATTTAGTTATTTTTCCGGTGAGTATGACGTCATGCAATACTCTCGATACGTAATACGGTATGGTGTCATTCTGACGACGTCAGTGTCTTGCCTCTAAAGTTAGTACATGCTGTAGTTTTGTGCTACCGCATGATTAGTGCAACAGACCTTTATGATAAATTTCTGTGAATGCTGTTTTGATTTTAAGTAACTTTGATTTATCATCCTGATCAATTAGTTTCTTCAAGCGTTCACTAATTTCGTCATCGTCACATCTTCTTTGATTTTAAGTAGCTTAATTTGTTTACCGTAATTAAATATTCTTCTTCTGACATTCATTAATTTCGTAATCGCCATATCTTGTCTGTACACCACAAATAATTATCGCAAACTCATGCAATTTATTGCAAACATTTCGTATTCTGAAATTCATGTAAGCTACATTTGCTTAAAAAATGAAGCTTTTGCTTAAAATTTTCACATTGTTTTCATTTGAGTTCCGCACATCACTTATTGATTGTTTTTTTGTTTTTTATACATACACCTTTGTTATAGAGTCATATACTTGTACATGTAAATGGTGTTAGACACGCAACCATTTGTTATTTAACGTTGTGTGCAATCTTTGAATAGAAATTATCACATTTTATTTACCTACGTAGGTGTGACACAAGCAAGTTTTTGCATGTTTCTACAGTCCTTAGAACAGTGTTGAAATTCGAGTTTAAATTTTAGTTCGAGTTGTTATAAGCGTGGGTTATTTTTTAATCTTTTAAGTAAATTGTTCATTAAAATTTGTCAGATACCATAACGCGCTTATACTTGTGTTTGCAAAAAACGCAGAAAGATCAGCATGTAAGAAATAGCATGCTATACTTGACAAACTAGGGCTGTATGCAGACAAAATCTAAGAGTCTGGCCCTAATTCTGCATATCGGATAAGCAGCGCAGTATCAGCTGCGTACATTACGTGGTGTGGTTTATTTTCAACATACGCATATCCGATTAACCGTTTAACTTTTCTATAGGGCCTTATCACAATGTTTAGAAAGCCCAGAGGGCAAGTTTCTTCAAACCGAATCTTATAGGGCGCACGTAAACGGCGCAGAAGATTGGAAGAAAACCAAAGTGAATTTGAAACTGGAGTGATTAGTATTATAGAAAAACAAGTTTGAAAATATGCTTGTTTTGTCAAGTGTTTATGCTGTGACTTGATTGTTTTGCACTGTACGTTCTTAGAAAAACAGGTAGATCCGCCGACTCCAGGTATCCTGTGTGCAGCCCCTTGAGTTCTAGCTAAACTTTTGGGTTGAAAAAGAGCTGAAACTCGATTAGTTTGCCTCCGCCGAAATGCCTGTTTTTCTAAACAGCTTATGTCCGGGCACAATTGTCCTCCACCGACAAAGCACCCCTCCTTCATCGGAGACTTGCCATTGAAGGCTTTGTGCTCTCGAGCACTGAGCCAATTCTTTGGCCTTTTGCTTTCTGCCAAGCGTCAAAAACAGACGTAGAAAAATGAGGTCTGTGACGGTGCGAACGACTGTTTGATAGAGTGACTCGGAATCAGAGAAGTTGATTATATAACAACTGCGTGTGAGAAAGGAACCGCCCGTTCTTAATTCATGCTAAATTCATGCTAGTGACACATTATCGGTTGGTCGTAAATGCTATTTAAACGCCTAGTGATTTTTTGTACTGAATTGTAATCCTTATGTATGAAATATACAGAACTTTAATGTACATTAATAATGTAAGCTGGTATCGTAGTAGCATTTAAATCATATAAAAATAAACAAGGGTTAGGCAGGCGGTACAAACATGGAACCCAGTGGTATACCGAATTTAACAACTTCTCTCGATTGACATTTTAAAGAACACAATTATTTTTTTTGCTACATAAACAAATTTAAATAATTGAATACAGTCCTATTTGTAAAATAACATAAACTGTTTCTTACCTGTAATTCTAATTCCAGAATTATCAGAGAGTTATGGAATTGTTAAAATGTTTATTTTGAAACCGAACTTGAATGAA
This sequence comes from Tubiluchus corallicola, assembly GCA_030141605.1. NCBI lineage: Eukaryota > Metazoa > Priapulida > Priapulimorpha > Priapulimorphida > Tubiluchidae > Tubiluchus > Tubiluchus corallicola. Next base: position 87,315 of record JAQGDQ010000430.1, on the reverse strand, counting down.
AAGGAGAAAATGTGTGTAAGGTGAACATCCTTGTAGCCAAAGCAGGTCTTAATGCATCAGATCTACCTAATCACAAGAGTCTGTAAGGCCTAGTGGCAGGGCAAAAGCCAGCCGTTCAGTGCTGACTCTTTCGTACTTGTTGGTACAATATAAATATGTATGTGACAATCACAGTTGGTAAGGATGAAATATGTGAAATATGTGCAGAAAAGTAAGTTTGCTATAAAAAAATTACTCGTTTTGTAATTTCTGTTATAAAAAATCATAAAAAATTACTGTTATGAAATTAACTCTAAGCAAATCCATCTCAATAAAAATAACCGACTGGCTAAACACACAAGTCACAACATAGTTTTTAGACATCACAAATAAAAAAATTCAAACAACAGAGAAACAAACTGTGGAATTTGGTAATTCTAGGTTCATTCTGTTATTGGAGCGGAATAAATATTTTTGCTTCCAGAAATTTCTAGAAGTTTTTGATTCCATTATAGGTTTCATTGTAGTTGATCGATAATTCATTAATGTCGATGTTACAACTGATTCAGCAAACTTTTTTGCTACAATTTCTGATGGCAAGGTTTGGGTACAAAAAGTTTTTAGGAACACAAGATTTTACAGTAAACAAGTCTAGAAATAAAGCAGTTTTTTGTAAGCCAAAAATAAGATTTTGTTACAGTAATTGTGATAAAATAGTTATTGCGTTTAGTCAAATTACCAAATTTGGACAATAACATACACAACCTGGTAAGTTTACACGCTTGGAGTGTATAGGTAAAGTATAACAACGTGAACACAACTATGACAAAATGTGGGAGTTTTGCAAGTGACGACTAATTTACTGATCTCCAACGGCTTCCCTTGTTACCCCTCTTTACCGCCATATACGGCGAGGTCATTATTCAACTTTCTCTAACTGTGCTCTTTCACATTTTCCCTTTTCAACTTCTCCTCTCAAAGCCAAAGAATTTTACAACAATTCGTAGGAATAATGCTCAAAATTAAAGGCTCATAGTAAACGGGGTGTTCTCCCATTGTGCGCACTTTTTTATGCGATTTCTAAAGCGCTATCGGGGGCTCGCTTCTGTGTCACGCATGTTTTCTGCCTCCCCCCAGCAGTGCTTTGTTCACCCACACACGCATTTGTAAAGGTGAAAACGTGAAGTTTGTGAAATTGTTGGTATCACCTGTTTAAGGAGGTCGCTTGTGAGAAGAGGCGGTTTGTCTGTCTGTTGCTCCTTGGATAATTAGCTTAACCTAAACGCGCTAAATTTGTTAAAAAGAGAGAGGTTGATTGAGATTAGTAAATCAGAGCGCAGAAGGACAAACGCAGGTTAAATATATCCGCATTTTGAATGTCACTTAAACAGTTTCAAACAGTGAAATAATCTAGGATTATGACTGATTGGAATGAATTTTGTTAAGCTGCAGTTCAAACAAAACGGGTTTATTAATGGGTGATAATGTATGCACACTAGATTTCAAAATACCGTTCCCGTTCTTCCAAGAGTACGAGTCATGCGTCTGTGGATCTATAATTATGCGAGAGTGCCAAACTTTACTCGGTCGATTGTAAAAAGATTGCGTGATTTGAAGAACCCGCAATTTTATCAGAAAATATTTGTGTATTGGATGTTTTTCCTCGTTTATAAGTCACGCGAAGAAGTTTTTTCATTTAATTTTTCGTTTTTTTAATACGAAGAAAATAATTTTGCGTCAAACTAAAAAAACGGAAAGCTGGGCAGACATTAATAACGTACAGTGTGTCCAAAGAAGAAATAGTGCAGTAGAATTAAGGTGATCAAATTTGTAATTTTGTCCAAAATGATCTTGAACTTTTGCATTTTGACACCACAACTGACGTAAACATAATATCAGACTTGCATAACTACCAATTTTCCTACCAAATAACTTACTTTTTGTATGATGGAATGTTTGCATTTTGACACAATTTCCAACTGAAACTGTTTTTTCCGAAATATACAGTAAGAATATTGTCTTGGTTTACGACAGTGAAGCTTTTAGTTAATAACTTTTAAAGAGAAGGAGAGAGAAAAAAGAACATACTGTGCTACCTATACACATTAAGCTAGTGCTTACTTGATTGCGAAAATTGTTACGTTTCCTGACTTGCAGAATTTAACTCTCCTTTTACACCAATAAATCTTATGGAGACCAACAGGACAACCGTTTTTGTCCTACTTATCCTGCGTACGCACAGTAGAGGTCTTATCTATGGCTTAGCTAGTAGGTATGTAGGTCTTTCGTGAGCAACAAACATCGAATATAAGTTATGAGCAACATATTAGTTTGCTTTTCCTGTTCTTTTGTCATTTAGGTCCATTAAGACTCTAGATATTGCTTCAGATTTTTTTCAGGAAATGCCTTTTTTCACTATATTTCTGCGTAGTAATAATGCAGAAAGGTTCGATATTTATTTTTCGTAGCTTTTGGGCATACAGCTAATAAAATTACAATTGAGCTACCTATGAACAAAGGCATAAGTTACTATACATTTCAATTCCAACTTTATGTATTTTAAGTTTAAAATTTCTTTGCAGAAAACAGCAACCAAGGCGACTTCTATGGCGTCACACAGGGTTACTACGATTTCTTTCCTGGTGGAGTGCCACCTAACGGCCAAATGCAAGAAATGGCGTTCATTCCAGCTACGGGTCCAGATGGCACTCCAAACAGTTTGCCAGGTGGATTACCTCCACTGCCAGGCAGCCCGGTTTATAGTACGTGATTCTTATTAATACTTTCAGCTTCTACTGTATACGGGATGTGCGAAAATAATAAATTACTAAACTTATGCAAAAATTATCTCAAAAAAGTAGATAAAATCGCATTTTTTAACATTTTGATCGTTATGATGTTTTTTATCTGAGTTTTAAGACTTTCCACTTGTTATATTGTCAAAAAAACGAAATTCTTAAAGAAATGAGTGATGACGTCATTGCCATTTATGGACATTAGAGCTAACAACGGCGCTAGATATTAGGTTACGTTTTTTTTACTCACACAGTTTTGTAAGTTTGTATCTACATTCTTTTCTTTTTTTCCTGCACAAGGGAAGTAATCTTTTCTTGACACCCATACGTAGCTCTTGGGTCCGCTAAATGTTGTGTCCAAAGGAGTCCAGTAATGAGCAAAAATTTATGAAAAAAGGAATAACCGTAATAGATTTGCAAATGATTTAAAATGTTATCAAATTGACAGTTGGTAAATGGAAGCAAAACCAACAATGACAATCGCTATGTTGTCACTTTTAATACGCACTATTACGGAATATTGCAATATGAAAACAAATAAATGGGCCCTTGTGGTGGCAGTTCGGGCAAATATATCAGTAAACAAGGCTTCTTAAAGCGCATTACCAAAATTTTTGTACAATGGCACGTACATAAACAACAGTCTTATGGTCAGGTGATCATCTTGAAATCTCTGGACTATTACACACTTATTTGAAACAGTTGTCAATTGCTCGCTTACTGGATAAAATCTACTTAGTCTGATTTGTGTGAGTGTAAAAGCATTGAATTTTGACTTTTTAACGCCACAGTCTATTAATTGTTTACAGGTCCTGATGGTCCGTTTATGACGTCTGGTGACTTGATGTCGCATCCGCCATCTTCGTCACCCGAGGTGACAATACCAAATGGTGCTGGTGTCAATCTGCCGCCAGAAGGGGCATTTGGCGGGCAGCGTCCTGGTAGTCGTAGCGGTTTTAGTTCGCCCTTGTCTCATCCCGAGTTACCCGAACATAGTAGTGTCTGGTAACACTCAGTCAGTCCTCGATTTTGTAATCCTTGTTAGCATGTTGTTACCATAGTTACCTGGGTCACGTGCCAGATTTTGAATACTTGAGATTATTATTGTTAGCCTAATGTAATGTGTAGTGTAAAAATGTCGCACGTAGTATGCGCCAAATTTACAAGCAGATCAGCTGGAAAAGCCAACGCATAAAATTTGGAGAAGCGGGAAATGCTTACGGAGAGCTCCGCTTTCAAAGCAGCTACGCCCACAAAAAAATTATTAATAATTTCGCGTGGCAGAAGCAGCAGTGCAAAAAGCAAATGTATTAGGCAGTAAAAAATGATACCTTGAAAAATATAAGGGATTAATAAGAAATTAAGCGCATTTCAGATTTTCTACTTTACTGGAATTAAAGTTTACCTGCAATTACGGAATTAGGATATCAGTGTCGTCATAAGAGAGAGGTATTGTCTCTACAAAGTTAACTAGCAAAAACCGAACGCGTTGTTTTAGATGAACGCTTTTTCAAGGACGTATAATTTTACGATCCCGGACCTCTATTACTGCCAAGTTTTATGTTAAAATTGTAGATTACTAGAGACAGTGATTCCAGTTTTCTATAGGCAACTGCCAACAGACAAAAAGTTTCAAGTTTTTGAGTAATAGTTGGATGGCCCGTTCTTGTTCAGACAGTCGTCTTGCTGTTTAAAGCAGCTTCATTTCCATACGTTGCATTCCATTAAGACTATACGTAAGTAGAGATCGTTTTTTGTTAGTATAGTTTCTGTATAAATGCGCATTTAAATGGTACGCGTTTATTAACTTATAGGCACATATATTGAATTCCTAGTTAAAACAGACAATAGACCTGTCTTGTCAAGTAGGCCTGTTAGGCCTTACGTCAGGCAGTAAAAGGTTAATTGAATTGTACACGTTGTCTGCCATGAATGTATCACGCTTTGCATTTACAGCTTAATTTTAAATCATGTTCAAATTTTTCCACTATAGACCTAATATGATTTCAACACGAATTTAAATTTAAGGATTCTATTAATTGTACGGAGTTTGCACTTATTCTATTTTGACTGAACTGAGTATCCAAACATGATGAAATATGTGTAATTATTAAATTGGTTTTTTAAAACGAAAAAACACCAAAGGCTGTAATGAGTGTTACGAAGCTGCTAGTCGATCATGTTTTTTTTGTGTTTGTTGTGAAATTCATATGCTGAACGTTGTCTAAGTCGGTTGAGTGTGTAAAATAAATAAAAGAAGTTTCGTGTAATTTTTTGTTGTTTAAAATGTAAATGTGTCGGAAAAATAACTTATAATAGCCAATTTCTGTTTTAGTATAAAATCTGCGATATTGATTCACTGACGTAAAATATTAAAATGTAGTCTATTATACCACTTCTTTATAATATTATATGTATTATATTATATTATATTCCTGTATATAACTATAGAGATTCTATAGATAAATTATTTATTTACATTTGACTATCAAGAAACAATTACCTTTGGTAGTTAATGAATGTATACGTACTATGTAGGCCCTACATGCAGGTCGTAATGTAAAATACATTTTAGACATACAGTGCAAATTCCATTTCAAGACTTAGAAGCCTAAATACTCAATACTTTAAATGTAGCTTAAAACAAAAACATAGAAATTGGTAAGCGCAATTCAAATATTAAGTTTGTTCATTTGCTAAGACAGGCAAGATATTAAATTTCCAAAAATTTATGATACTATTATGCTGAAAAAGCTGTTTGCATAATATAGTTTACACAATAAAACTTGTTCTATAGTTACTTCTTGTTATCTTGTTTTTTTGCTATAAAATTCTCAAAAATACAAAGCACAATTAAACAGATTAGTAGCTTGAACGTCTTTATAATGTAGCATTAGTGTGGTCCGTGGATATTTGTTCAAAAAAAGGTGCATGTGGGCTGCAATCATAACTTATAATTTTTGAAAATTCATTGTCACAAAAATTATAACTTTTTTAAAGAAAACATTAATAAGCCAGCATTTACCATCATCATCATCATCATCGTCGTCGTCATCATCATCATCATCGTCGTCGTCATCATCATCATCAAACGACCATCGCGTCTATTACAGACATTGGGCAGGCAGAATTCTAAAATAAATCTGTGTTTAGACAGGGAAACTTTTGAAGCTGCCGTTATAGTTTTCACTCAATACTGACTGTTTAGCGCCATCTCTTAACAGAATAAAACACCATTATAACACGTTATTATTCGTTCAAGATGATTAAATATGACTATGGTATTGGAATTAAGATAGACGCTGTTATGGGTTCTTGTCAATTGTTGTAGCTACATATGGTACGATGGTGTCGCGTCCAATTCCTAAAACTTCTTTTCGTCGAGCAATTCTCACGTAACCATCTTCGCCGTAATCTGTACCCCAACTATAACAAAACAGAATATTGAGATTTAGCAAGTCTAGGATAAGCGATACAAATATAATCCTTTGCGTTTTTTGAAAACATGCTTCTTGATTCTACAGTTTTTTGATACTACTACTACTACTACTACTACTACTACTACTACTACTACTACTACTACTACTACTACTACTACTACTACTACTACGACGACGATGACGACGACTACTACTACTGCTACTACTACTGCTACTGCTACTGCTACTGCCACTGCTCCACTGCTACAGCTACTGCTACTGCTACTGCTACTGCTACTGCTGCTACTACTACTACTACTACTACTACTACTACTACTACTACTACTACTACTACTACTACTGCTACTACTACTACTACTACTATTACTACTACTACTACTACTGCTACTGCCACTACTACTACTACTACCACCACCACCACTACTACTACTACTACTACTACTACTACTACTACTACTACTACTACTACTACTACTACTACTACTACTACTACTACTACTACACTACTACTACTACTACTACTACTACTACTACTACTACTACTACTACTACTACTACTACTACTACTACTACTACTACTACTACTACTACTAATAATAATAATAATAATAATAATAATGTGAATATTGTGCAGGTAATGATGAAAGTTTATGCTGAATATCTGACGGTGGAACAATTAAATGTATCCTGTATTTCTAAAAAATCTTTTTTATTCCGCCACTAGATGGCACAGGGTGATCAGTTGTAAAATTGATATGTATTCATCGAGATTTTGATCATGCTTCCTTGACCGCGACGTTTTTGTTGTCAGACAAAAACTCATTTACTTCAGAGTGAGGTAACTAATGTCACTCATTTCTAACATTACTATACTGTGCTGATCTCTGGGTAAGTACTTATTTCAAATAGTCACCTAGTTCTTAGCTTCCACCAGTCGTTAATCCACTCTTGTCCATAGTAATACCAAACATCAGTACCATATCCCACAGCCGTCAGGTACGCTTGAATGTCTTTAGATAACCTCGCGTTCGGTTCACTGTAGTCATCGATAATACCTGCGAGTCGATAGCATACATCATTCAGAATTATAATATATATGTTATGTTATATATATATATATATGTTTATTGACTGATTAAGAGATAGTCGAACATGATATTTTGGTTCAGTCCATCGTTCACTACAAAAAAAGACGTTTGATCATATAACATCATCATTACTGTGCAAAAATAGCTAATGAATTATTTACAAATTCACAATATGACATTTGGGTTTCCATGACCAATACATGACATGTCTTCAAGTCTGTACCCCAAAATTAAGGGGACTCCACAAGGAGTGGATTTTACGAAACTGTTTGACATAACACCTGGAACCTCATCAGTTGATTGATTTGATTACTTGAAATTCTACTGCTTCGTTTTATTTTATTTGAATTGATAATAATCATAATAATAATTGTAATAATCAATTGTGATATTAATATCTCCACCGGAGAATGACGGTTTGACTTGATGACCTCTTTTGGTCTTTCACCACCCTTTTCCCACATTTAAACGATCAACATATGTACTAATATATGTACTCATTATGTACTTAACATAATTGTACTAATTTGTGATGTTTGTACCATTGGAAATAAACTATATCTAAATCTGACTGTGAAAAATCATCTGAGTCACGTAATTTACAGTATAGACATCTATGCAATTTGTTGATATTTTTTTATTTATTTAAATTTATTCAGGTTTGCTTATTCATCCGTACTAAACTAATCCCCCGTCTTAACTAACTACCCTGTCAAGGGCAGTGGCAACTGGTCAGTTTTGCTACTCAATGGCAATTGATCAACTTAAACGAAGACATGAACATTGAACAATTTTCAAGAAATTAGAACTTTAACCTAGTTTACAATAAACTAATCTATAGATAGGTAACTATAGGTACTACACAGATTAGTTTTTAAGATTTTAAGAGACAAGAATTTCTATGCTATGGAAGTTTTTTAGTTGTTAGGGACTAGACGGTATAGTCTAATATAGCGCGTCCATTTTCCGTCTGAGAGGTCATGAATTCGATACTGCGACCGGGTCATACCAACATGTCAAAGACTTAAAATATGGTACCTGCTTGTAGGGCGATAATAATGTCCTCTGTTATGTAGTTGTATAATAGTTATTCCCAGTCGGTAAAAAAAAATGTTTGAGTTTGTGTTATTTGCTCAGCCAAAAAGCCGACTTTAAATAAAAATTATTATTATTACTTTATAAGATTATATTGTGTAATAACATGTGTTTTTCTAACTGTATGTTGTGAGCTGCCTAGTTGCATAGTTTACCTTCGCTGTAAAACTGAAGTGCTTCTATATTAACACCAGTAATTACAGGTCCATCAGCCAAGAAGGAGTACATGTTATCTTCAGTATTTTCTAGTCTAGCATCGATGATCCGGACTTGTGATCTTGGACGAGACTGTCTCTTGCATTGCTGACCCTGGTACACAAAAATACAGAATTTTTGAGTAGCTTTATAAATTTATCTACCTGGCTGTGATGCTGGTCTCATTGTAATAAGCAGTTTTTAATAAGAGTTATAAAAAAAAATAATAGAGTAACTTCGTATTCGAAATTTTTACGGAAAAACGGACTCATGACAACAACGCGAATGGCGTTCTATATTCAGGCACTTAGACAGAAAAACCTCAATAAGCGAGTAACCCAAAATGCTTCGCATTCTTGACTAGTTAATTAAAGGCCAACGCATAAATGAATTAATGAATGAAAGAGTGATGATGAGCGTACGTAGAGGACGGGCGAACAAATAATTGGCTGTTCTAAAATACAGTGACATTCGCGTCATCAAATTCTTGTTTGTTTAAACTATGCATACATAACGAATGAAAAATATGAATCTTTTTTATTTTGTTTTATGCTATGCAATTAATAAATTCAAATTTTAATCACAGAGCTTATTATATTGTACATATACTAAAAATATTTTTGATGGAATTTCTTTACATATTTGTATAACGTCAAATGTGCTTGGATGTGCATGATGTAAGTATTTCAAATAGTTTTTGTTTACATTAGATTCTCTGTATAAGTGAAGTATTTAGAAAAAATACAACGTTTATTGTCCTTTTACGACAGTACGAAACAATTTAAAATAAGTGTAAGAATTAATAACATGACAAGCGTACTGTAGTGTTAATAGGCTTAGAGAACAAGAAAAGGGGTACTCGAAGTAGGTTTCAAAAAATCGCCTTAAAAATTATATTACTAATAGCAATTTTATGCATATATCGTACTGGCGTTGAAAGGAATTTTTGTTTGTTTTGATTTAAAATTTCCCGCTACACTGTTCCAAGGGCGTTATTACATGACGTCACCTTCGCAAACGTCAGTCAGGGGAAGAAAAGTGAATGTTAAACTGTGCCAAAAATCTTTCCATGCAAAATTATGTTACTTTGCGTTTCGCTTACCTGCATGAAAGATTTATGTAACAAGAAACGAAATTAATTATTTAAAATTCTTTCACCAATTGGAAAAAATGTAACTGATTCATCCTCCAGGGTGCACTACTCACTAACGTTTTTTAATCTTATTGACAAGATACGATCATTCGAAATTTTATTTAGTTAGTGACGTGCGCTACAAATGCCCTGATTATTTTTCAAACTCTGCACAATGCTATTTTAACTTGTTTCAAATGACATATCGTCAAAATGGCTGCGTCTAACGGTCATCGCGGGAGTTTAAATTTAAACGTTTTATACAGCGTTACTGCCGACGCAAGTCTATTATGCAAAAAGGCAGTATGTAAGTGGTATAAAATTTCAAGACGAATTTTTTAAGCTTTATGTAAGTGGAGGGTTTACTTGTGCTTTAAAACTAAGTTCGTAAAAGTAGTTTGTAGACCAGCGTGTATTGGTCAAGTACAAGAAAACCATTCAATAGACTATAGTGTTTGTCTTATTAGCCGTCACAACCTAAAATTTAACTAACTCTTACATCCAAAGGTGACGCCAATTGGTACTGAGCATCCGAGGCAATCCCAGAGAAATACATGTATTCTAGGGCGTAGTATGGGTCACCTCCTTGGGAGCATCCCTGGTTTTCATAATCGCAATCAAGGAGCTCCTGGGCGCTGGGTCTGACAGCCTCTCCATGCCTCTTACACCACCTTCCAGCAACCGTCTCCGCCTAAACACGAACAACACGCGTGCGTCACGTACAGAATTGCTAGAATTATTACATGTTTTACACGTGTAAGAAAATGCATTTCAAAAAATATCAATAGCCATTGGGTCTATAACAATTAGAGCAAAATTACTGAGAACGAGAATTTACTACAGACTTTCGCAGTGTTTTTCTCAGCACTTTTGCTACTATCAAAATAACGTGAGTGAATACATTTTCTTCAAAAAGCTCCGCTTTAAAAAATAGCAGATTAGCCCACAAAAAATATAAATCTGTTTTGATTTAAGACAAAGTAAATGAATTAATGTAAAGCGAAGAAAAGGTAAAACTTGCTTAAAACTTTATAATAAATATAGCTAAGATGCTAAATGGGCACATATGGAGATTTAGATGTAGCTAACACGTCCAGGAAGTTCCGCTTCCCACAAATAGCAAATTCACCCACAAAAGATTATGAAACATAAGAATTAGGGTAAAGGAAAGAAAACAGAGAACTCGATAAGAAGTTAACAGTAAATACAGCTAAGTGCAATACATAAAGGACGTTAAATGTAGCTACTGTAAAACAAATTATATAATAATTATATTATATACAGAACATATGGAAATAATTAATAACAAATAGGAAAGGTATTCCAGTAATACTTACCGCCGAAAATGCCCAACTCGCATTGCAATTACCCTGCAAAGTAAAAAATGAAATAATTGGATTATCAATGATTTAAATTTTTTATGTAGACTGCGTTAAAACAGAAAATGTTCATAGTCATCATTGGTCAGTTGGTCAGTGTCAGCGTAAGTGGGCCGTGTTTTTTGGACTTCCGTGAATTTTTTCATAACGACACAAGGTTGATTTGCTCAAGTTTCTATTAAAATGGTACTTAAAGTGCAATTTTTTGATGAATCTATAATAGTTTTTGAAGGGAATAAAAAACTCAATTTAAAAACAGTTTAATATTAAGCGGCATGGAAACGCTATTGCTGTTATATTTACCTGGTCTTGTACAGGTAGAAGACACGATGTTCGAACACCATTAGGGTCTGTTCCAAATGTTTTAGACCAGTCTAAAAACTCATAAGAATCTGGATAAGTACCGGCTGGAAAATAGAACGTAGGCCAGCTGATCTCTCTGCTGCGCCTGTGTTTACGCTGTGCAAAAGTGGTTCCATTTTTAAAGTAGGCTTCCCTTTCTTTTAGCTTTGGAAAAGCCCCTCCGTGACTTTCAATAAATTCTTCTGGCGTCTGTCAAAATAAAATAAAACAAGACAAAATTGAACAGAGCGAAACGAAACGAAACGAAACAAAATGAAACAAAATTAAACCAAACCAAACCAAACAAATCAAAACAAAAGAAAGTAAGGTAGGGTAAGGTGAGGTAAAGTAAGGTGAGGCAAGGTAAAACAAGGCAAGGTAAAGTAGGGTAAGGTAACATAAGGTAAGACAAGGTAATGTAAGGTAAGGTAAAGTAAAGTCAATTAAAGCAATTAAAGTAAAAAAATTACGTAAAGTAAAGTAAATTAAAGTAAAGTAAAGTAAAGTAAATTAAATTAAAGTAAAGTAAAGTAAAGTAAAGTAAAGTAAAGTAAAGTAAAGTAAAGTAAAGTAAAGTAAAGTAAAGTAAAGTAAAGTAAAGTAAAGTAAAGTAAAGTAAAGTAAAGTAAAGTAAAGTAAAGTAAAGTAAAGTAAAGTAAAGTAAAGTAAAGTAAAGTAAAGTAAAGTAAAGTAAAGTAAAGTAAAGTAAAGTAAAGTAAAGTAAAGTAAAGTAAAGTAAAGTAAAGTAAAGTAAAGTAAAGTAAAAGTAAAGTAAAAGTAAAGTAAAGTAAAGTAAAGTAAAGTAAAGTAAAGTAAAGTAAAGTAAAGTAAAGTGAAGTGAAGTGAAGTCAAGTGAAGAAAAGTAAAGTAAAGTAAAATAAAATAAAATAAAAAATAAAATAAAATAAAATAAATAAAGTTAAAGTAAAGTAAAGTAAAGTAAAGTAAAGTAAAGTAAAGTAAAGTAAAGTAAAGTAAGTAAAGTAAAGTAAAGTAAAGTAAAGTAAAGTAAAGTAAAGTAAAGTAAAGTAAAGTAAAGTAAAGTAAAGTAAAGTAAAGTAAAGTAAAGTAAAGTAAAGTAAAGTAAAGTAAAGTAAAATAAAGTAAAGTGAAGTGAAGTAAAGTAAAGTAAAACGAAATAAAACTAATTAAATTAAAATAAAAGTGAAATGAAATATAACGGAACTAAGCAATCCAAATTGAGCAAAACAACACAAAATAAATACTGTAGATGTATAACCTATTAATAGATTAGATTAGAGTACATTCATTCCCTACTCTGTAAATTTTGAACACATATAAAAGTTGACTGTAAGTAGAATTTTGCTTTAATTTCAAGCTCTCTGGCTTCGACACAGTCAAGGTTGACATAGCAAAATCATGGTGTAAGATGACTGAGCACACAGAGTAATGTACACCATACATTTAATATATATCTAACCCGGGATTCGAAGAGAATCGCACATAGGCATAGGATACACAGAGTTCAGGAAAAGGGAGGAAACGAGTTTACGAAAGTTGAGGAAGACATTCGTGCCAATCCCGAGAAAAAGAATGGCGCATGCAATGGAAAGTTGGAAAACGGTAGCTAGCATACGTGACCTGCATAGATGCGCTGACATTAAATGATATAGCGCACGGTAAGGATGTAAGAGTGGGAAGGATATTTCAATAATGGATCTATTCATACCATATCAGCAAATTTGTTGACGTTCATCGTAAAAGAAGTCATCCCTTCTGCAAAATCTTTATTGTGCTCCTTGATTTTTTCCACGTTCTTGTTATACTGTTTGTACTTTTTGACATGCGACCCTGGTGAAAACGGGTCGGTACCAGGTGCTGATCCAACACCAGGTGCGCCACCTACACCAACTAAAAAGAGGTAAATGTTTCGTGAACAAAAAACAGAATAATTCATTTTTTATCATTTTTAAATGGAGTTTAAGAATGCAAAATTTATGGTGTGCATCGAAGACGGTTATGCAAGCTGTCATTTTGCACAGAACCTTCTTAATAACTTATGTATGAGGAAATCAGAAATGTCACGTATAATTAACACACGTCTTGAACGGAAGAAATTAATGGTAACAGTAAACAGGGTTTATCGTGCATTTGAAACAACGTAAATATGAAAAAATGCAGGATTATTAGTGGATATATTAACTAGAAAAATTACTTTAAAACATATCTTTAAGGCAATTTCTCAGAGTGTACAAATTGTCAAATCTGTTTGCCTAAAATTATAAATTGTCAGCAGAGAAACTGAATGAATCAGAGATTTCAGTGCCTCTTTGGATATTATATTTATAGACTATAGTGCCACTATGTATGGTTGAGCAGAAATGAGGCATGATTCTGTCGTTCCATTTAAATTTTTGTATACTTCTTTATTATTCTTATCATTTTTTTTTATTAACTCATGTAGTTTCTTTTCAAAAAAGGCAAACGATGGAAATGGTGCTTTGTACTATGCGTACCTATACTCGTTGTTGCTACTAGACGATATAAGAAAACAAGGTAAGGATGTGTTCACACTAGCCTCCTCATGCCATACACTCACTCACCTAGGTTCAGTTTAGCTATTAAAGCAAATCCTGACGATTGTTTAGACTCGATCTCATTTTAATTTAATGCCCAAAATATACGTTTCCTTGCCTGTAAAAGTTAACAATTGTTCCTTATATTTGAATAATTAGCTTAGAAAGTTAATTAACGGCAACCGAACACAGCTATTGCTATACGTCAGAAACTAACCACAGTTTGTGCAATAGCAGGCATCTTCCTTGTCCGTCATGCACGTTTGCGTAAGTGTTACTGCTAAAATGCACGATGTCACGAAAATGGGCACTACGTCATATGACATCAAAAACTAGCACTGCAGTTCATGGTCATGGTTATCATGGTACCGCCTTCTATTTGTCGGCCATGCGAATGTGACAAAAAGGCGCTATTGCCAATCTCAGTAGATTCACTGAGCCGCGCATAGCTTTGAAAGTTTAACAAAATTTGAGTATCCGATGTAATTATTATTTAATCTAAGCTTTGACTTAAAAAAAGCTATTGCAGTTTTCAATATGTTAGAGCATTCTTTATTCTGTTCTAATGTTTACCACAATCGCCTGGTTTTCCTTGAAGTTCGCTTGATGAGACGTAGTGATAGGATATCTAATCTTAGGTTTTATCACTAATGCCACCACTACAATATAGTTTAGAATATTTAGATACCTGTATGTTGTCTATCATTAACGTGTATTCGAACAAGGCATCGCGTGGTTTTGACCAAATATGAGTATTCTAAACGAACATTCTATTGCATTTTTATTGTAATTGTATTTTTATGAATTACATTTTGTAAAATTTAAATGACATTAGTTGACCAAATAAACAAATAAATAAACAAACTACAAATTAGTATAAAATGGTGATAAAATTTTAGATATATTGTCGCATTTCCTCACCTTTTGAACAAAATTTAATTTACCTGATACATGTCGTACAAGATAAATTACAGAATAAATAAATAAATTTAAGTCGTATTAAGAATTCGGAAAGTAGTATAAAAGCAAAAGACTTTTGTTAGGTAAAAAAAGAATGATTTAGGTAAGAAAAACAAAGCAGGATTTAGCTGAGCTAAGTCCCAACAATGAACCTTATATGTTTGAACATGAATTTTTTAGTTTAATAAAGGAATTTTTGCACTAACTGTTGCTCGATATTGCCTTTCTACTCAACTGCTGCCTTTTCTATGTGAATAAGTGTACGCTCGTATGTGTGAACGCACCATTAATTTCTTTTTTATTCACACGCGTTTTTCAGTAATTGTGTAAGTGTGTTAAAGTATCCAGAAAAACTATCACTAAGAACCTAAATGTACCTAAATGTATCACTTACGCTTTTGTTGTTGAGCCAACCACTCCACATAGCTGGGAGGTTCTGGTGGCAACTGGGGATGCTTTCTGTTGACACCTCCTCTTCCATGAATCCTTTCCCTGCCTCCCCCAGGAACACTGCGCCGGGGCGTCAGCGTGACGGGTTCATTTCTACCACGCCTTCCCCTTCTCCTTTTATGTTTCCTCCCGCCAGAACGTCCACGATAGCCCCAGGATCTCCTACGACCCACCAAACCGGGAAAAGTCTCGGCACTGTGGCCACGAAATTGATCAAAGAAGCCAACTGTGAAAAAAACAGTAGAAAGTAAGTTGAAATAAAACGTCAGATAGTCAGCCAAATTCATAAAAGCCAATAGTAGCCTAAAGTAGCCAATGGCTCTAACATGTTTTTCAAAATGTGCAGACATTGGAAAATTTTTGGATAGATTTGACCCGCAATAAATTGAGCAAAGTTGTGAATATGGAGACAAAAACAAGTATCAGATAAAATAGTATCAAAAATGTATCTTCCCCCATGGATAACAAGTATCAGTATCAAAAATGTATATTCCTCCACGAAGGACAAGTATCAGTATCAAAAATGTATCTTCTCCCATGGATAACAAGTATCAGTATCAAAACTGTATCTTCCCCCATGGATAACAAGTACCAGTATCAAAAATTTATCTTCTCCCACGAAGGACAAGTATCAGTATCAAAAATGTATCTTCTCCCACGAAGGACAAGTATCAGTATCAAAAATGTATATTCCTCCACGAAGGACAAGTATCAGTATCAAAAATGTATCTTCCCCCATGGATAACAAGTATCAGTATCAAAACTGTATCTTCCCCCATGGATAACAAGTACCAGTATCAAAAATTTATCTTCTCCCACGAAGGACAAGTATCAGTATCAAAAATGTATCTTCTCCCACGAAGGACAAGTATCAGTATCAAAACTGTATCTTCCCCCATGGATAACAAGTACCAGTATCAAAAATTTATCTTCTCCCACGAAGGACAAGTATCAGTATCAAAAATGTATCTTCTCCCACGAAGGACAAGTATCAGTATCAAAAATGTATATTCCTCCACGAAGGACAAGTATCAGTATCAAAAATGTATCTTCACCCATGGATAACAAGTATCAGTATCAAAAATGTATATTCCGCCACGAAGGACAAGTATCAGTATCAAAAATGTATCTTCTCCCATGGATAACAAGTATCAGTATCAAAACTGTATCTTCCCCCATGGATAACAAGTACCAGTATCAAAAATTTATCTTCTCCCACGAAGGACAAGTATCAGTATCAAAAATGTATCTTCTCCCACGAAGGACAAGTATCAGTATCAAAAATGTATATTCCTCCACGAAGGACAAGTATCAGTATCAAAAATGTATCTTCCCCCATGGATAACAAGTATCAGTATCAAAACTGTATCTTCCCCCATGGATAACAAGTACCAGTATCAAAAATTTATCTTCTCCCACGAAGGACAAGTATCAGTATCAAAAATGTATCTTCTCCCACGAAGGACAAGTATCAGTATCAAAACTGTATCTTCCCCCATGGATAACAAGTACCAGTATCAAAAATTTATCTTCTCCCACGAAGGACAAGTATCAGTATCAAAAATGTATCTTCCCGCATGGATAACAAGTATCAGTATCAGAATTGTATCTTCCCCCATGGAGGACAAGTATCAGTATCAGAATTATATCTTCCCCCATGGAGGACAAGTATCAGTATCAGAATTGTATCTTCCCCCATGGAGGACAAGTATCAGTATTAGAATTGTATCTTCCCCCATGGAGGACAAGTATCAGTATTAGAATTGTATCTTCCCCCATGGAGGACAAGTATCAGTATCAGAAATGTATCTTCTTCCATGGATAACAAGTATCAATATAAAAAATGTATCTTCCCTCATGGAGGACAAGTATCAGTATCAGAAATGTATCTTCCCCATTGATGAGCATGGATTTATTAAAGGGAAAAAAGTTACTTTATGTCCCAAAAAAACTCCCACAAGTTTTATTACTTTGCATTACGCTTACCTGTTATGAAATACCACTGCATCGCGATCCGGATTTACATGAACGCTTCAGCGCCACTAATATTTAGGGCTTATTAGAAAGGAAATTCCTTTTGTGTGGTGTAGTTTTGTAGTTCATTAAAATTTACCCATTTCTTTTTATGTTTTAATAGCAACTTTTTCTATGTTGTAGGCCAGGGGTGTGCAAATTATCTGACTAGCCGGGCCACATTAAACATTCCCGCAATTCCTGTGGGCCACATGCAGTTTGGTCAAGGAACCAAGTACAGTAGGACCTAATAATGATTTTTCTGCATCTGATCTGTCACATCATTACTACTGCATACTACACTCAAAAAACTATTTTAGAAATTATTAAAATTTATATTAAAAACCAAATATTTCGTCATGTCCGACAGTGACATTAAGTGACAACGGTCTTGTAAGGGTTAATGCCATCCGATTTAGAGGAAAAAACTACCCGCACTATCTTTGCGATATTGGCGCAGACTTCAGCTAGATCGCGTGGGCCGCACTTTCCTTACATTGACAAACCTCTTTGCGGGCCGCATGTGGCCCGCGGGCCACAGTTTGCACACCCCTGTTGTAGGCTAAAGTGCTGTTTTATTTCACCGAAATAATTAATTTAACCCTAATAGTATTTTATATTACAATTGAATTATATTCATTTGACTTTGTTTAAAATAATTTTTTAAGCATTTATGCTGATGGTAACCAGCCTTGAACAGTACTCAATATTTTCTCATTTATTTACTTTTATATATCACTTTTTCCGCACAGAACAGTCAAAATGAATTAAAAAATTATAGTGATGGCAATAGTGGTGGCAACAAAAACGTTGAATAAAAACTTATACTACCCCCGTCAAGCTGTTCCAGGATGTCAGCAAGAAACTTCCTATTAAATTGGAATACAATTTTTTCATGACGCAATACATTTCATGACGTACATACGCAATACGTATGATTATGAACATTCTTTTTTGCATTAGTTGAAACCATTATTGTTGCTAGACATTCGCTGCATTTGATGCGCCCTGTCTTCAGTGTAATTAGGGTGAGCTTAATGGCTAAACTTATCCTGAGTATGTGTGAACGCACGCTCTCTTGTGTGAACGCACCCTTACGTTCTTTCCTCACATATTTCTTAATAACTTTGTAATTAAGTGGATGCTTTGACGTGCTTAAAAGTTACACAATTGCATCACTTACGCTTTTGCTGCTGAGCCAACCACTCTGCATAACTGGGAGGTTCTGGTGGTAATTGAGGATGTTTCCTGTTGGAAGCTCCTTTTCCATGGATCCTTTCCCCGCTTTCCCCAGGTTCATTGTGCAGGGGCTCGTTTCTACTACGCTCACCACTTCTGGAGTAAAAATCTCTCTGCGTATTTCTGCCAGAACGCCCGCTACTGCCCGAAGATCTGCTATAGTCTATCAAGCCGGGAAAAACCTCGGAACTGTGTCCGCGAAAGTTATTAAAAAAATCAGCAGCCACGACTGCTGAAAGACACACAAACATTGAAAAACTCCTAGTTAACACAGTGTAATTCATAATGAGCAGAATGTCCACAACGCTATTAGAACAAAAGCAGGTTCTATTTAGACACAAATGTCTTACAAATTTCTAGTCAGTTCACTAGAGTTTGTTTTTCCGTCAAAATATTTTAAAAATTGGTAACTATTACACCAGTTAGAACTTAAATAGGTAGAAGTATCGAAGACAAAGGTAAATCATAAGACTTCTGCACAGTCAAGTAAGTTATTAGCACATTCTTTTTATATGAACTACACTCCTCCATATCCTTCCTGTTGTGAATAACAGGACACGATCATCTTGCTGTACTTACGTATTTGGAAATGTGTCTATCTTACTCTGTTTAGTACTTGGTAATATAGGTGCTCTAAAATGGTTATTCATCTAGTATTGGTTTGATGTGGACGGTGTTAAAAATAAACATTGATTAAACCGTCTTGCAGTGTCGTGGTACTGGCAAGGTAATCATGACTGAGTAATTTATAATAGCAGTTTGAGAGCACAAGGCGTATGTCAATCCTTTATAAAGGATTGACATATGCCTTTGTGCTATTATAAATTACTCAGTCATGATTATATATATAAAGTCATATATATGTATATATATATATATATATATATCATATATGACAAATATATTAATATATACAAAGTAAAGTTAAACTGCTTGCAAGTCGCAGCGAAAGAGCCGAATTTGAACCAGGAATTTTTGTTTAGGAGGCAAACGCCATCAATACTAGAAGGCACCGATCCAGCGATTACGAAAGGTTCGAATTTAACCTTTATGACTCAGTAAAAAGCTCCTGGTTCAAAACCAAGCTCTGTCTCGACTTTTCTTTCGGAGAAGTTTGGTTTCAATCTTTAACAATCGTGGGTTGATTCCGTCATGCGTGAGATCGTCTCTTCTCTTCCTGATCAGTCTTTTCCTTGTACATTGACTTGCGTTATTTATATAGGAAAAGTACAGAAGTATGTAGGAAGTATCTCAGTACAGATCTTACAGAAGTATCTATCTATCTATGTGTATATATTATCATTATTATTATTATTGTTGTTGTTGTTGTTGTTGTTGCTGTTGTTGTTGTTTTTGTTATTATTATTATTATTATTATTATTATTTTTATTATTATCATTATTATTATGAGTTTATTTCGCGTAAAATATACAGCTTACAAAGTCAGCAGGATTTTAGTAAAACAGGTAATGGGATGTTAGTTAAGTAACATGTCTACATAAATTCAACTTCAAATTCAACCAACTTTTATACACATATAGATAGATAGATACTATTACACAATAGATAAAATTCTTTATTGTCATTGTTATACATACACAAGTATCATATATACAAGTAAAATATTTATGTATAACCAATTAAAAAGTGCTGATTGTAATAGTGTCAAAAATAAAATACCAATACAAGTGACATCAATTACAAACATTTCAATATAAAATTAATCCACGTATTACAAACGATATCAAACATCAAGCAATGCATACAATTATGTAAAACAAATTCAAATGTTGTTGTTGATTTCTTATCTAAGACCATGAGAAAAAACTGGATGCTTGTGACACAACGAAAGTATCTTTATCTCTTGTGGTGTTATCTTCACAAATTTCCACACACTTTACTTATAAGTTTATGACTTTGAATATAGTACACCAGCTACAATTAGAGAACAGATTCATTGTTGTCAGTTTAGTCGAGTCTAGTTTGCAGCCACCCCAATAAACTTTTGCTCATAGAGGGCCTTTTGCTCAAGTCGAAATTATATAAAGTCCTTTTTATAATTATTTATACGTAAAATGCTCGTAGGATTTCTTTTTAATGGCTGTCAATCTTGGAGAGCTACAGTTGAACGAAAACCATGATTGCGTTTCACTGAAGTTAGCACCAATTTCCTTATACTTGTAATGACTGCATTGCAATAAGTTCATGGCATAGGAAACAGATTAACTTTCACAGACATCATCATACTTCCCACATCAGATTATTGCTGCTATTGTAGTCCTAATTGTTTAATTCCACTTTCGTTTTCAAGACAACAGTAGGTCTTTTATAGTTTGACACAAAGCTTGTTGTGCTTAATAGACGCCATAATAGGTCTGTTTCACTCCTTTTCAAACCGGTGAAAATTGCCATGTGGGTCCCTAATTACCCATAAAATGTGTTAATAAGGGTAAACTAATCTGCTCCCCCCGTTCATTCACATTTTATTTTGCACCAACAACAGTGATAGAGATCAAACAAGGAAACAAAGACGAAACACATTTTCCAGATTTTAATTACACATACACATAATTACACATTACTCATAATTAATTTTTTACAACTTTTTACACATTTATATTTTCAACAGTATCGCTGACATACGTAGGTCTACAATCGTTCACATGTAGTACTAGCAGTAATACACCTATCTGGGGTAACTTAAGCATAGTAACATTTACAATGTGAAGTGGCATAGTGGACATTAACTGTGCTAAAGTAAGAAAAAACAGCAGTAAGAGCGAACATTTGCTATTCGTTTAGTTGATAATCTGAAGTGTCATCATAATTCATAATAAAAAGCCAATTTCTTATAAAATAGTTCTCTTAATGAAAGGCAGCGTACACTGTCTTGTGATCAACACAAACCATTATCAATGTGCAGCTCTTCGCCTGTTTAAAAAGTCATTCACAGTGTTACGTCGTTTATTCAAGTCCCGCAAACCACTTTGTACATTTACTTTCTCATTATTTGTAACTTCATCACTTGCCGCCAGGAGGCCATGATTGTCAACTGGTAAAACACCTTTGTTTCCATTATGAAATCGCCTTCTTCTGTTTAATTGTCTGTATAGAGAAGGAAGCAGTCTTTGATTTTTGCGTGAATTGGTGTAGCTGTCGTCAGCTACGACAGCTTGAGGAGTTCTGTATTCGAAGCGTCTTCTGCCGAAACGTTGGGAGACTTGCGGAGAGGGAGACGTAATGCTCAAACCCGTGCGCCTCCTGCCGGATTTTAAAAGCACGCCCTTTGACCTTTGTCTGTGCTTTATCTTCTTTCGAAGTCGCTTGTACACCTTGTTAGTTCTCACGCTGGATGAATCTACGAAGAAATGGTAAAATTTTGTCAGTACTCTGTAATAAAAGCAGTGCTATATGAACGTGTTATGATAATTATTAAATTATTAGCATTAGTAGCAACAATGTGTTAATTAGGTATAACTGCAGAGACGTTGCATTTAGAAAAGAAATGCATTGAAAGAATGAATTGCTGAATTTTGAAAAGAGAGAGAGAGAGAGAGTGAAAGAGGTAAAGAATGAAAAACAGGAGAGCGAAAGAGAAATGGAGAGAGCAGTGGGAAGAAGAGCATGAAAGAAACGAAGGAAAGAAAGAAAGAGAGAGAGCGACAGGAGAGAAAGAGAGAGAGGGAGAGAGAGAGAGAGAGAGAGAGCGAGAGAAAGAGATGCTAAATTACGTACGAAGTAATGGGTGAGAGCCGCTAGTGTTATCAGTGTAAACATTGGCAATTTGGAAATGTGTGCACCTGATATGGAATCGTAACACAGTGAGTGATACAATGACACGTCATAGCTGCATCCTGTCCTGTCGTCGCCTCTCGTCAGGAGGAAATCCCTCACATGAACACCGTTAGAATTGGCAACGTTAAAATGGCGGACACACAAAGGTTTGTAACCCTGAGCAATAACCTGTGACAACAGAAACACGGAGAAAGTTATAATAGCTACTATTTTATTTGCTTGCTGAAACTATTCCAGTTTCCTCTATGGCAACTATTCTTGGCCTTAAGTAAAGCCAAGCCTGGCGATACTTAACTTCTTTGTCAAAATCGATCCTCAAGTCTGCTTATGCTTATTATTTACTCTTCCGAATCGCCTTTGTAAGGTTTAACATTTTTGGCTACCTGATCATGTGGTTGATCTTTTAGTTAAAGTTTTAGTCGCAGCAGTCACTACTCAGCTTCATAACACGTTGTACAGCTCATTGTAGTCCTACAGCCTGTCATATTAAGCTGCACACTTGCTCATGTAGCTCAAAAGTAACATACTACACTTGACTCAAACATTTTGTCCAGTGTAATACTTTGCAGTCCATGGCTGAAGGGAACAGCTGAGCACTGTTAGTGCCTGTTTAGGCTATGAAGTTAGAAATACAGGACCAGGGTAGCAAATGATTGGGTGACCTCTATGAAAGCATTATTTGCAAAACTGCCCTGTTCTGAGTTTAAAGAGGATGCATATTGTGTACCCATCTGGATATAACAAGAATGACATAAATAGGCCAATGTTTTTTCTTAACGGTTGATATTTGACAAGATTCTGGTTCTGCCACAAGCATAAACTTTAGTAAATTCTGCATACAACATTTCTACAATTGTATATTGCACATCGTCTTGTTCTTACTGGTACAAATTATCCTGTACTCATTAAGTTTAATTTTGCACTACAAACTGTTTTGCGTTCTGCTAGGTATGTTTGTTAAACTTTTCCATTTTCTGTGATGCTTACAAGGCACGCTGACTCCAGTAACTCTGTACAGTAACTCCTCTCATCCTGTTTATTACTGAGAATAACACTGCAGTTCTGTATTTCAACAGAATACAGCAATAATACGGCCAAAATAATACTTCATATCTACAAAAGGACACGCTTGGCCGTCTGGTTGCAGGCCTACAGTTGTACTTATAAATACTTTTACATACCGCAACACTGTAGGAGCCATCATTGAGTAACTTCCAATACTCCCCTCTGGCGGTTGTTCTAACGGGATGTAGCCGGTTGTCGACAAACACACAGGCTCCTTGCACAGACCTTCCACTAGCAATGTCTCGAACTGTCCCTTTAATGCCTAAGCAACAGATGTTTGTAATATCTATTTTAAGGATCATTTGTGTCCCCAAACACGGGTATCCAAAGCATCTCTTTTGAGGATACTTGGGTTCCCAGTCATGGGTATCAAAATCATCTATTTTTAAGAATACCTGAGTTCCCAGTCATGGGTATCAAAAGCATCGATTTTGAAGAATACCTGAGTTCCCAGTCATGGGTATCAAAAGCATCTATTTTGAAGAATACCCGAGTTCCCAGTCATGGGTATCAAAGGCATCTATTTTGAGGGTACTTGGGTTCCCAGTCATGGGTATCTAAAGCCCAGGTTGCCAAGGTCAGTATTAGGCCAATGGTTTTGCAATGTACTGCAAGGAGAATGGGTATGAGACTATGCGAGAAAATAAGAAAACTCGTCTTAAATAAGACTACTAGTCTTTGTTTTCTGTCTTCATTTATTTTATCAGTAGTGGTAATAAGTGCTTGTACCTGTGTTAACTTGTCTTAGGAACTCCATTAGAGGTAACTTGTTGTTCAGCCATTCTTCTTCTAGTGCACTGTTTGAAGGGTATTTGCAACAACCGATTTCCAGGGTCAGCTCCATGCAACCTGCTTTCACGTAGTTATAATCTTGCATACCTCCTACGAAATACAGAAATCTACTCAAAAAGCTTAATTGTATGAAATAAATTATGACTGGCTAACTGATTAATTGATTAGTTTATCGACTGACTGACTGATTCATTGATTGCTGATTGGTCAGTTAATGTATAGTCAATAAAAAGGTGCCATTTTCGTATCAGAATTTCAAATAAACAGATTGCCAGTGCGCTCAACCATCACAAACCGTGACTACTTACTTACTGCAGGCACTTAGACTGAAAACTGTGAATCAAGTGTGAGCAAGTGTGTTAAGGACTACAATGAAGTAACATTGTTAAAGAAAATTACAGAGCTAATGTTTGGTAAATGATAATTTTGCCATGCTAAGTCGTCGTCGTCGTCGTCGTCGTCGTCGTCGTCGTCGTAGTAGTAGTAGCAGTAGTAGTAGGACTAGTAGTAGTAGTTGTTGTAGTAGTAGGAGTAGTAGTAGTAGTAGTAGTAGTAGTAGTAGTAGTAGTAGTGGTGGTGGTGGTGGTGGTTGTGGTTGTGGTGGTGGTGTGTGTGGTGGTGGTGGTGGTGGTGGTGGTGGTGGTGGTGGTGGTGGTGGTGGTAGTAGTAGTAGTAGTAGTAGTAGTAGTAGTAGTAGTAGTAGTAGTAGTAGTAGTAGTAGTAGTAGTAGTAGTAGTAGTAGTAGTAGTAGTAGTAGCAGCAGCAGCAGCAGTAGTAGTAGTAGTAGTAGTAGTAGTAGTAGTAGTAGTAGTAGTAGTAGTAGTAGTAGTAGTAGTAGTAGTAGTAGCAGTAGTAGTAGTAGTAGTAGTAGTAGCAGCAGCAGCAGCAGCAGCATTGGTGATGGCAGCGCAGGTCAAGAAGTAGCCCGATTCTAAATATTTTACAGACAATATTTTAGCTTCTTTTCACGTAGCTCATACCTTTTACTGCATACCACGCTGCACCATTAGTTATGCCTTGAGGAAAGACCTCACTTGTTCCACACGCTGTTCCCTGATGCATTGTAGGATGAGAATAAGAGTAAGCGAGCGCCAATCGTCTAAAAACATCATCGTCTGGTGACTCGCTATACGTACCTGTAACAGACTAGACAGTGAGAGAGACTAGACAGTGAGAGAGACTAGACAGTGAGAGAGACTAGACAGTGACAGACTAGATAGTGAGAGAGACTAGACAGTGACAGACTAGATAGTGAGAGAGACTAGACAGTGAGAGAGACTAGACAGTGACAGACTAGACAGTGACAGACTAGACAGTGAGAGACTAGACAGTGACAGGCTAGACAGTGAGAGAGACTAGACAGTCAGAGAGACTAGACAGTGACAGACTAGACAGTGAGAGAGACTAGACAGTGACAGACTAGACAGTGAGAGAGACTAGACAGTGAGAGAGACTAGACAGTGAGAGAGACTAGACAGTGACAGACTAGACAGTGAGAGACTAGACAGTGACAGACTAGACAGTGAGAGAGACTAGACAGTGACAGACTAGACAGTGAGAGACTAGACAGTGACAGACTAGACAGTGAGAGAAACTAGACAGTGAGAGAGACTAGACAGTGACAGACTAGACAATGAGAGAGACTAGACAGTGACAGACTAGACAGTGAGAGATACTAGACAGTGACAGACTAGACAGTGAGAGACTAGACAGTGACAGACTAGACAGTGAGAGAGACTAGACAGTGAGAGAGACTAGACAGTGACAGACTAGACAGTGAGAGAGACTAGACAGTGACAGACTAGACAGTGAGAGAGACTAGACAGTGAGAGAGACTAGACAGTGACAGACTAGACAATGAGAGAGACTAGACAGTGACAGACTAGACAGTGAGAGAGACTAGACAATGAGAGAGACTAGACAGTGACAGACTAGACAGTGGGAGAGACTAGACAGTGACAGACTAGACAGTGAGAGAGACTAGACAGTGACAGACTAGACAGTGAGAGAGACTAGACAGTGACAGACTAGACAATGAGAGAGACTAGACAGTGACAGACTAGACAGTGAGAGAGACTAGACAGTGACAGACTAGACAGTGAGAGAGACTAGACAGTGACAGACTAGACAATGAGAGAGACTAGACAGTGACAGACTAGACAGTGAGAGAGACTAGACAATGAGAGAGACTAGACAGTGACAGACTAGACAGTGGGAGAGACTAGACAGTGACAGACTAGACAGTGGGAGAGACTAGACAGTGACAGACTAGACAGTGAGAGAGACTAGACAGTGACAGACTAGACAATGAGAAAGACTAGACAGTGACAGACTAGACAGTGAGAGAGACTAGACAATGAGAGAGACTAGACAGTGACAGACTAGACAGTGAGAGAGACTAGAACAGAAGAAGAACGTAACCCTCGTCTGAATGACACATTTTGGATTAAATGAGACTTGAACCTTATGGTATGTATGGTGTGTCTTCCCACACTTTTGCATTTATGCTCTTTTGTCTTGTGCTTTTTGCCTGCGCTATTTTTTTACCAATGCGTTTTTGGAGTGCTGTTTTTGCCTGTACCATGTTAGCTAATGTAAAAACTCCACCAAGTTATCGTCCGCAAAAATACTGAGACAGCCAAGGGAAAATAGGTTATGTCCTTGTGGGGACATTCAAACTGAGAAACACGTTATACAGACATGCCCCCTAACATCAAATATTAGAAACCCCTACGACAATGTAAACTTTGCTGATTTAACTCACTTCTTTGAGCACACTAATTGTTATATAATATGTTATGAGATTTTGCAACTTGTATAACACTGTTTTTAATGCTATAACCTTGAGTAGGAAATGTACGTAAAGTGACATTTGGACTAAAATCACTAATGTATCGATTGTGGCATTTACCTCGTTCCTCGTGTATACATGTAACTTGTTTTAGTTAATAAACTTGATACATACATACACTAATAATTATTGCTTAAATATGCGGCGTAGGTAATTTCGCAAATTTTTGTAGACATTTATTGCAATGTTTTGAATTGTGCTTTATTCTTTACTATCATACTCCAATTGGTAAAAGAAAGCCGCGTTGAATAGTGATTTTGATTAAATTGGTGATTAAATTATTAAATTAATAATTCAAGATTAAATGCTTGACGATGCAAGATTAAAATATCGTCGTGGATAGAAGCCTAGTTAAGTGTGCATCACGTGACCAGCTGATCTTCGACCGGCTGACTCGAAGTAAAGATTGATGATGTAATCATTATGCGCAGAAGCTCACGGCGCATTAGGTAGTTAGACAAAATGTTTTGAGGCCCGCACCTCGGGGAAGATTAGGAATTGACTTGACGACGGGGGGCTGGCATTACTATCCTCTTATATTTACCGTGTTGTGTTTGTTGTTTAATAAATGTGTAGTTTATTAAATAAAGTCTTGATAGTTTGCCATGCCCATCGTGGCTGTCCCACACGCCACACAATAAACAACAATAATATCAGCAAGCAGCATTAACCACAAGAATAAATAAACTTTAATCAAATTATTTTACTCAATTAAGTTAATAATGTAATTTGAATGGAGATCTTACTAGAGCCTTTAGCTAATCGTCTCCACTTAACAGTTTTCTGCAGATTGTCATAGGGGTAATTTGCTACCATTGCGCCACCGTGCAAATTGGCGCTCAGAACGAATTGGATGTTTCGAGTCCACTCCATGACGGCCAGAGTTTCCGGTTGACGAGGTGGGCTGCTGTTGTCCTCGAAAAAATCGGGAAAATTCCTGTTCAGATCCACATGATTTGCGTTTCCCCTGGAATTGGCATAAAATGCTACTATCATGAACTTTAACGTTGACGTTGCCTGAAATTGCGGTTCATTGTCTTATCATAGTGATTACCCTAGATACCGATCCTACCACAATCCATAAGCTTTAGTAGGAGGTTTTGATCGATGAGTGCTGGATTCGACTTGCAGTGTGTGAAAAGTCACAAACATTTGCAATTTATCTAAACTGAATCATAATTTTAGAGGTATAAAACTTAAAATTGCAAGTAAAAATGATAAATGTTAATATGTTATACGAAATAATTATGTCTGCAATGAGTTTTTAAACTAGACGATGATTGGTTCTAGTCACATGTGCACAAAACTGAAATGTATTTAGCCACGGGTGGCCCCAACCTAGAAGAAAATTATTTTACCTTCCTTCTCTATTCGTTTTTCGTTTGACTGATTAAACACTGTCATTAGAATGTCATCAAGTATAACTGTACGTTAAATGTTTCATGATAATCTTAATAGGATGCAGCACATGCACTTCTGTTGTCTAAAACACGTGGCGCCATACATTGACCAGGGAGTAAAAAATATTATAAAACGGTAGCAGTTTGATATTACATGACATACAAAATCCGAAATATCAAATTCTTTCCCTCAAGTAGAACATGTGAAGATTGCCCGTATTGGTGAGCGGAAAAGGTGGGTGACGTGGCTACTTTTGCTTTTTCTTTCAAAATATTGTGCCTTTTGCTTAGTCCCGTAAATGTCAGTAATCAGCACATTTGGATCTGATTGTTTATACTCTCTACAGAACACTCAATAGCCAGGTTTTGCACGAACGTTGATCTGCATTTTGGAAATAAAATTGAGTTTGTTTAAATTAATGAGTCTACAGGCAGTCACAAAACCGAGCCCTATACATGTGCCCTATAAATTACTTCATACCTTCCAACATAACCAGTGCAGTCATTGACTTCCGATTCCTCGAAGCCATCTGGATTCATAGAGGGAAGGATGTGTATTCTCATTGAGTTCAGAATTTCTGTCACATTGTCGTCATGCCCATAGCCAGTAGTTAAATAGTTTATAAAATGCAGCAACAACTCTCTGCCAACAGCCTAAAAATCATAGTAATAATTCATAACAACGAATTTACGTGTGCACTAACATTACGAAGTACGAACACCAATCATGTATAAAAATCTGATGCAGAACACTATTTGGTACGTGTGCAAACATCATCGTCATCATCATCATCATCATCAACTACATCATTCTCACCACCATCATCATCGTCGTCATCATCATCATCATCATCATCATCATCATCATCATCATCATCATCATCATCATCACCATCAAATTCTCATAAAGTCTGTTGTAGATATTGAGCCTGATTGAAGCATTAACATTTATTAGAGCACTCCTCTCATATCTGCAGCTAACAGTGTAAGTTCTGCTCCTAAAGATAGATTTTGTTAAAGTTGTTGAGCATCTTTATTTATCTTAGCTATCCAAGTTGTTTTTAGTTGCCGGGTATTTTTATAAGGTTTTAATGCTTCTTGTGAGGCGATTCTAATTGGCATTTCACTCGGTAATGTGAGGTGCCTTAACCATCATAAGCTTCGGCGCTTGACTTTTGAACTCCAAGGCACTTCTTCGTCCTAATGTATAAATCTTCATTTTCGATTATGATGAATGGCCGTCGTCACTGGTCAGCCAAACAAATGTACAAGTACGAAACTGAGTGAATTTGTATTAGAAGAAATAACGTATTTTTTGTAGGTTTAGTTAGCTGATAGTGACTATTTGCATTACCAAATGTTTGCATACACCGTTTGTGTCCGTATTTTAAACAGACCTCGTTTCTTGGTCCTATATAAGAGCCTATCTTGCTTTATAAAATAACACACCAATAAAGATCCGTCAATTTTAGTGAAAGCGGCCAAGAAACGGTTTTAAAAATTAAACTATATATCGTCATTAACATACTTCGTTACCATGCATATTGCCAATGTACTTCACTTCTGGTCGACCGATAACATCGTCTTGAGTAGCTGATACAGATATTACCCACAATTCTCTGCCTACACATAGAATACAGTTAAAACTTGAAAGACGATTGCATGTAAAAACAAAACTATCAGGCCTATTATAGTTACCCATAATACGAAAATTAACAAAAATGAATACGCGAAAAAAGTTTTATGAAAAGTGCCAAGGCAAATGAAGACTGTGGACATATTTTGGACACATTTTACCTTATTTACTTGAAAGATTCTTCAAGCCTTTGTTCGAACGTCATTCATTTTGTTTGTCTGGATTTCGCAATAGTGGTGTTCACAATGAGTTTTGAAGATAAAACCAAACCAAACTCTTCACAATACAACATGGGAATTTTTACAGCTGAAGCACGGATCCCGTGTCCAACTATGGTTTACAAAATAAGCAACTAGACATGATTACTGTATAGATCAGTGGTTTCCAAACTTTCTCGGACCGTTACCCAAATCGGGAAACCCGGTCGTGTCCATTACCCCCCCCCCCCCCACCTAGTACTACTTCTCCAACTCAAAAAGTAAACACACGTATATGTCACAAGCAAGCAAAATTATTTACGTTTGCTCGTGACATAAATAAATTTCCAGGTGTTGTTGTTGTATTGTTGCCTTCCGTTGTTGTAAAATGCATTCCGAGCGAAGTTTTAAAAATTTTCAGAGGGGTGCCTGTTACTCCCCCCCCAAAAAACCCATATTACCCCTGGGGGGGGGGGAATTTACCCCTACTTTGGGAACCACTGGTATAGATCAACAGGCTGTAATAATCTAGCACACAAATTATTTATAAACTGCTCATTTTGGGCATTTCAGCGCACATTCTCACGAGTGTGTAAGCGGCCTGTTCGAATGAGAATTTAATTGTGTTAATTTTGAGAATATGAGTACTATGAGAGTACGTTACATTACCTTGAACTGACTTGCCGATACTATAGAGTTGTGTGATACCCGGATGTTGTTTATGCATGGAATGCAGCAGTGACGTCATACTCTCGTAATCGTGATAGACAAATTCTAGCTCGGTTTCTCTTGTCAAAGACGCCAAGCCGAATATCAAGAAACCATAGACGAGCAAAGAAGCCATTGTAACGTGAGGCTGAAATTAGCTGGCGTTGTTTCTGGAAACCTGAATGCAAAAATCGTAATAAGTACAATATACCGTATTTTCCCATGTATAAGAGACCCTTGTGTATAAGAGACCCCTTCAATTTTTAGGCAAAAATTCTGGAAAAAAGTTTTTTGGTAATGAATAACTTTATTCATCATAGAAATCATTAAATTCCTCATCACTCTCATCAAAAATATCAACTGCAGTCAGACCTTCAGCAATTCCAGCCAGTTCATCATCAGAGGAGTCACTTTGCTCAAAAATGGCATTGTCCTCTGTGCCATCCATGGCATTGGAGATGCCACACTTCTTGAAAGATTTAATAATGACCTCTAGCCATGGAGAAGATTTATTGAAAGGAAACTATAATTATTCGAAATAAAACAGTTGTAGAGCACTTATTTCTTTAAAATCATTAGTGTCACAATTTATGCATCTTATTGAAAAGACTTACTCCCATGTATAAGAGACCCCCTATTTTTAAAGTGAAAATTCTGAGCAAAAAAGGGTCTCTTATACACGGGAAAATACGGTAAGTGCAAAAATGGTAAAATTACAATGGTGTGTTTCATTGGCTTTTCAAGTTGATCTAGTAATTATATGCCAACCATTACCACATCTTTACAACTCCATTACAATCACAATGAAATATTAATGCCGTAAATTGGAACACTGCTTATAGAAAAACATTCGGTTTTAGACAAAATGAAAGCGTCAAATTGTTAATGTATTTTTGTGGCACAATGCCTGCGAATTATTTAATAGATAGTCGAAAATTAAACTTTGTGAGAAAAGTTGCAAAGTCGCGCACATTGAGAATTCCAAAGCTACTATGTAAATAACAGTCAAGTAAATTTAAGATTTAAATATGGTTGTACTGTAGATTTAAACGAAAATGTAAAATTAAAGATTAAGAACTCATTTAAAGATTATACTTTAAGATACCTATTACAGCTTCTTACAACACTGTATACTGTAATATAATTACAAGGGTACTAT
The DNA here is from genome assembly GCA_030141605.1 of Tubiluchus corallicola. Taxonomy (NCBI): domain Eukaryota; kingdom Metazoa; phylum Priapulida; class Priapulimorpha; order Priapulimorphida; family Tubiluchidae; genus Tubiluchus; species Tubiluchus corallicola. The sequence goes on along the minus strand of JAQGDQ010000430.1, from coordinate 55,068 downwards.
AATGAGTGGTTATTATAAAGTTGAATGTCTGTATATATGTTACTTTACTAACATCGCATTACCTGTTTTACTAACATCTTTACCTTTGTAAGCTGTATATTTTTATGCGAAATAAACTCATAATAATAATAATAATAATAATAATAATAATAATAATAATAATAATAATAATAATAATAATAATAATAATAATAATAATAATAATAATAATCAAGTGAAGAGAGCCATTCGTTCTTTTTAATTAAGTTCTACAGAGCGCACACTATGCTAAACGCGTCTGCACGACTTGCCCCACACAGATCTTTACTCGTCTGCGGGCTCGATAAACACTGTTTTACCAATTTTGTCGCATACAGATTTCCATCAGATCTGCTTAATTTTCTGCCTCAGATAAACTCACCTTGCTCTCGTGTGCGGGCTCGAACAAAAATCTGTCTCAGATAAAACCAAATCAGACCAATAAAAAACAATCGTTTTGGTCACGTGTCGTCTGATAATTGTTTAATGAAGTTATCCGTGACACAGTTTGTATGCCTCACATAAAAGTTGCGTGAGACAATTTGTTGTAGACAGATTTTTTCCCGTGTGCGACTAATACTACTGTTTTAAATTTAGAATATCAGCACAGAGGATTATGTGAACCTACCCATGATAAGAGATCAGTTATTGTTGACACAGTTTAGGTGTCACATTGTATTACTTTGTAATTTGAATATTGCAGAAACTGAAGAACATTTTTAACAGGATGTCCTCTTTATACTGATTATGAAACGGTTCTGTATGTTAATTGCTGTATTGTGAATTGAAGATGCTTGCAGTTTGACTTAGAGCGAGAAATTAACTTTTATAATTCGCCTTATATTCTTCATAATCTGATAGAACTTACGGGAATAGGTGTTTAATAGAACGCTGTATACATTAAAAATTATAGTTTTGAATGTATTCGCTAATGATAGTCACAAGTATCACGTTAAGCAGTTTCATTTATACTACTCTACAGCTACTAGAGCTGCTGCTGCTGTCGCCGCCGCTTGTGACTGGAATTTCGCTCTCAAGTTCATCTTATTTTTGAAAATTTGTAGCTTTGGCGTATGGCGTGTAGCCGTGTACACAATTGATTGGCAACGTGCCAGAACGCATTCCTCAATAATTCTTATTTAGATATATGTGGCTCGCAAATAATTGTAAACATAATGCTACAACGACTGCTGTATGTGTACTATAACGATGCTCGTGTAGTATGTGCCAGGGACTTTGTACTGTTCCTACACTGACATAAATACACACGGTAACACGTATATAGTGTGAAGGATCTGCATTACATGTAAATAATGATGATTTTTAGCAAAATATTTGTTACGTAATACATACCGAAATGGATATTTCTTTCAAGTGATTATAGTTGAATACGTTCTCGCTAGCGTCACATATAGATTCGTTCCATAAACTGTCTCAGGTTGTTTAGTTCTGCTTGCAGCGCGGATGGTTATCAGCAAGATATGTGACTCTCTTCGTAAAGAGGTGCAAAACTGTTTGTTCACTGCGCAGAAGTCATGTTTGCGATGCCCCGGCCAACACACAGGTCTGATCTGTGTGTTCACACGTTTGGCAATTAGGGAGAAATTTTTAAATGAGAGTGACCCACTGTCTACACCCGGGCAATTATGAAACACAATTGTTTGTGTGACCCGCTTTTACTTTCTATTGATAACTGTTTAAAAGTAAAATTGGGATACAACAATGGAAGTAGTTGATCAGCGATAAATTGGGTTTTTCTTTCATTCGAGAAAGTCCAGTCCTCTCTTCTTGTACTCTCCCCCTTATTTGCTTATAAATCAACTTATGTGGGAAAGTCCTTGACCAATCGACCACCTACAATTGGTGAGGCAACAATCCTACAACTAAATAAAAATTTGGTACCAAACTCGAAAGGCAGGAAATGTGAAAAAAATGAACACAGCCTGGATTTTGACCAGAGATCTTTAGCTTAGAAAACTGAAGTCATAATTACTAGGCCACATGGTTTTCTCGGTGATTATTGCAGATCAGAAAAAGTCCATTCCTTTCTGCATTTACAGTATAATATAGTATGAGCTATCTAACATTTTTGTAAATGTTGAAATTGGTGACTAGCTATTAGGGATTAACTCTGGACAGGTCAAGTTCCAACTTTTCAAATTTGCTGTCTTTTGAGTTTGGTATCTTAACTTAATTAATTGTAATCTTTATCATGATAATTAACATTATAAAAACTGGCCTATAATGGGTGTTCTTTATGGGGTATATAACACTATAATTATAATTATAGACGTAGTTACAGGTATTAAAGCTATGTGAGTAAAAAGTAAAGTGATACACGGCCGCCCTAAAATAGACGTGCATCAAACGCTATCCGGTAGTCGCCGTTCGGGGAATGACGAAAGATCCGATACTCATACGTCTGCATAAAAGAGAGAGGGCAGCAATGACGGCCGTACAATCAAAAATTTCGCCGCCATTTCGTTTTAGTACTTGTGAAGCTTTTAAACTTGAAGTAAGACCTATATGGATAATGTAATTAAATTAAAAACCGGACATTATTTTAGCAATGTGCTCTCAAGCACGACTTTTGCCATTGTGACCTTGAAAGTGGACTTTTGCTGTTTTAAGGCTGACATATTCACTTACCACTCCGTACTCTGACTAACCTGATTGTGTTCCTCTAGTGATCTAGTACGGCGTTTTAATTATGCATACCGTGTCTCAATACAAGTCGCGGAAAAAGCAAAAACCAATGCTGGAATACTGATCCCCGATTGGATGAAACGCCTGGCCGATCGGCGCACTACTAAATTCCATGTAACATCTTTGATATGAAGTTAGTATAATCTAATTTGGGTGATCATTTTATCACGGCCGACGTCGGCCGGTTTGTGTATTTTGGCGGCCGTGTATCATTGGCTTAAAGATAATAAATAAATCAATGATGTCGAATGTAGAAATGAATTAGGTGGTGCAGTCAGTGACACTGGAAAAGTGGTTCAAGGTCAAACCTACTGCCTTTAAGCAATAGGCACACAGAAGCATAAAATATCATTAAAATGATGCCAATAGTGCGCCAACTGATATTTTCTTAAAAAAAAACTTGTAACTTAATTATCTTATGTGATGGTACAATTAATTAGCATTAAATTTCTGCAAACCGAACATGGCATTGTGCTGAATAAAGTAAATCTATATTTTCAAAAAAATATTGCCAAGAAGCCTGGCTGCCGATCACATCCTGTCCTAACTTATTAATAAAATCATATCTTAAAATGATAAAATTAATGAGAAACTAATTTAACTTTGTAATGCTTGTAGGGGTGCTTTTAGGACATCCATAACAATTAAGTAGACAAAATTCCATTTTCTTGAATTCTTGAACAAAACGCTATAATTATTGATGAATTTTATAGAAGTTTTGAAGTACCGCCAAGGCCAAAATGCAACTATATAGGCTTATTGTATAAAGTGGCGCTGCTGTCCCTAAAACGAACTCTATAAATACAGCAAATACTGCAATATTCACATATGAAAAACGCTCTTGATCACCGTGTAAGACGTTCTCAAAGCATTGCTAATTATCATTTCTTTACTGAAACTGCTTGATAATTACTACAACACAAGGTAATTCGATTACACCTGTAATAATGCATTTATGCAGAAATGTCTACGTTACTCAGTACCCATTTGTTTGTTTTATTACCTATGCTATAAATTATTGCACCATTTACACAGAATAATGGCAATAATTTAATTTTTTTAAATACAAATTTTTTACAGATTTACGAAAAAAGGTAATAAATAAAAATAAAATAAATGTTACGAAGCCACAAATTACCAAAAAAGCATATTTACAATGAAACGAAACCACAAATTATCAAAAAAGCATATTTACAATGAAACGAAACCACAAATTATCAAAAAAGCATATTTACAATGAAACGAAACCACAAATTGCCAAAAAAGCATATTTACAATGAAACGAAACCACAAATTATCAAAAAAGCATATTTACAATGAAACGAAACCACAAATTACCAAAAAAGCATATTTACAATGAAACGAAACCACAAATTACCAAAAAAGCATATTTACAATGAAACGAAACCACAAATTATCAAAAAAGCATATTTACAATGAAACGAAACCACAAATTATCAAAAAAGCATATTTACAATGAAACGAAACCACAAATTATCAAAAAAGCATATTTACAATGAAACGAAACCACAAATTACCAAAAAAGCATATTTACAATGAAACGAAACCACAAATTATCAAAAAAGCATATTTACAATGAAACGAAACCACAAATTACCAAAAAGCTTATTTACAATGAAACGAAACCACAAATTACCAAAAAGCTTATTTACAATGAAACGAAACCACAAATTACCAAAAAGCATATTTACAATGAAACGAAACCACAAATTACCAAAAAGCATATTTACAATGAAACGAAACCACAAATTACCAAAAAGCATATTTACAATGAAACGAAACCACAAATTACCAAAAAGCTTATTTACAATGAAACGAAACCACAAATTACCAAAAAAGCATATTTACAATGAAACGAAACCACAAATTACCAAAAAGCTTATTTACAATGAAACGAAACCACAAATTACCAAAAAAGCTTATTTACAATGAAACGAAACCACAAATTACCAAAAAAGCATATTTACAATGAAAAATGGATATGTACATACAGTGAAAAACGAAATACCACAAACCAAAAATATCAATAATTCTAAAATTGTAATAATTACATATCAAGAAATACCGACAAATTAACACGATGGAATATGTACAGCGAAAAAAATCACATTAAGTTTATCAAAAATATTTACTCAATGGCATATTGAAGAAAAATATCAATAATTTTAAAGAATATTTACAATAGAACGTGTGTATTAATTATATATCAAGAAATACCAACAAATTGACACTATGAAATATGTACAGCGAAAAAATACTACATTAAGTCTATCACAAATATATACTTAATGGCATATTAATATGCATTTTTGCAATGAAAAAGGGATGCAAAATTACCAGGTTACCAAAATTATCAATTCAAGTAGAAAGTTATGAAAAATGGGTGTATTAATCGAATGTTGACAAGATTCAAATGACTTGTATATTAAGAACATCAGAAATATTAATAATATCAACAAATGTGCAAACGTGGTGCTGCGTGCCTAAACTACTTAATGGAAGTTTCATTAACTGGCAAGTTGATGCATCTAAAGGAAAGAGGAGTTGAAAGAGTTTTTCAACAGCGATAATGATGTTTTCAGGAGCGATTAAGATTGGAGTGAAAACCACTGATGACAGTGAGCGAGAGGAGAATCGAACAGGAGAATGTATGTCAGGTATAAATGTATTTTCATTCTCGAATTTTTGTTTTAATTACTAAATTATCAATTTAATTAACTATGGACTAATCCCACACCACTTACACATTGGGCACGTGTTGGATGAAACAAAACACTTTTTTAATTTTGTACTTCATATTTTTGCTAGTTCAGTGTTCATTTTAAAAGGTAATCATTAATAACAGCTTGGTCCCGGTCAACATTCAACATTGCTAGTACCCAATATCTCAACTCGGCCTTGAGTGCTCAAATCTGAGCTTTCTACACGGGCATCAGTTTACGATTGAGACGTACAAACAACGTGAAGCCTGTCAATGAGGTTACTCTGCTACTCAAGAAGTTAGACCAGAAGCCACGAAAAGGGGCGACCAATAAAGGGAGGGCAGTCAAAAATGAGACAATGTAGATTAACCCCCTGTTGAAGGTGTACGAGCACCAGACAGAAAGTTCTGCACTGGAGTCACGTTCCAGCAGAATGAAGACAGAAGTATCAGCATCTAAAGGTAAGGTCAAAGTGTATTCAATAATGGAGAGCAATTTGCACAAAACCTTATGGAACACCATACATAAGTTCAGCAAAGATCCAGGAAGATTAAGTTCTTCAACAAGCTTCGTATCCACAGGACATATCAATAAGAAAAACTAATTCATAAATTTTAGTTGATTGAACAGTTAATGACTGATATGTGGAAACACGCGCGACTTCTCTTCAGACAAAATAATGCAGAAACAATTTGTCAGTTCAATCTTAAGTAGTTTTAAAAGTTTTCCGGGTTATGCAAAAATTGTAAAAACGATATAAAAACAGTTAAAGCTCTTTCCTGGGGACCAAGTTACATTTAGCTCCAAGTATACCCAGTCAACCCAGTCACAATTACCTGTTAGTTCAGTGAACAAACGGTGTTTCATATACTTTACGAATCAGGCCAGCTACTAACTGTTACATTCCCATAACTCCCTCTGATACAAGACTAATTAAGCCTTCTAGTAACCTGGTGCTTTAAAGTATAATAGAAAATCAATGAAGTGAGCCAGGAGAAGAAAACAACTTTCTCAGATGAACCACCAAGATGGCAGCCTTCTAGGTCCTTGCTTAGAATTTGGCAAGTAATTGTATGCAATTAAACAGAAAAAACTGCAGACTTGATCTGAAATGTTTGTGACCCTGACATACGATAATTTTTCAGGTGAATTTAATTTTATTTTATACCGAGGACTCGGATTCACTGTTATACTATCAATCAACTGTCCAACTATCAATTTTACACTTCTCGCAAATATTTGTAGGCTGTTTGTTGATTTTGACATTGATTTTGATGTTGAGTTTGTTCTTCAGCTTTTGAAATTCAAAAAAAAATTGGACCATTAGTACATATTTGGTCGAGACGACAATCGCTCATTTTGATTTCAGTCATCAGTAGGCCTAATCCTAATTATGATCAATTTTCAGCAAATCCACAATCTCATAATTTCACTATGAACCTTCTATCTCAAATGTGTAGACAAGAGAGTCGAGTTCTTGAAATGGAAGTTGATTTTGTAAAACTGTTACGGACAGAAATCACTAGCTATGTGCATAGGAATTACTTCGGGTTGTAAAGATTATCCAGCCGAAAAACACCGAGAAATTCATTCAATGAATTGAATGAGCAATAATGAATTCGCAGCTATTTTTTGCAATGAATTACACAACTTGAAAAAACCAATTTAACAACTTTACAACACTTGCACTTCCAGGTAAACGAATTTATACTTTTCCAAGCTCTAGTTTTCTTATATTGCTGAATAGTGTCTACAATAAACCTATGTCGTTGTTTTTATCACTATATGTCGTTGTTTTTATCACTATGCTTCCAGAAATACAGTACGTTAGAATAAGTGAAGTCAGTACGACTAGTCACTGTCAATGTCATGTATAGTACATGTTAGTATAGATTAGCATGAAGGTTAATTTATTAGTTGTTAAAATGATATGCTGTACTTCCAAAAACATACAGATAAATACAACTGTTCTCATTATCACTTGTTTAATACAGCTACAACTGTTCTCATTATCACTTGTTTAATACAGCTTTGTAGAAATAAACTATCAATCAAAATGCAATTGCAGGTATAAATGCACATCTTCGTTTTAAAGGGCTTGGCTGTTTGCTGAATTCTACTAAAAAATCACTGCACTGAAATTCGTGGCCAAAAAATTTTCGCTGACAGTTTCGACAAAATAAACTTCCACTTCAGGAAACCCCACTTTCCCGTTTTCGCTCCTATACTGCATTAAATCTTTGAAAAGCTATTACCTCAATTGTGTATCAAAAATAATCCTAAAAGGGGAGCTCTTGGCTGTACGTCTGTGGTGCCCTGGCATTCAGTGACATTCGAGCACCTTAGTTCTGGAGTTCTGGAGTAACAGTTTTAGCTTTCAAACCATGGTGTCTTTGATGTGGTATAAGCAAACTCAAAAAAATTTCATTCTTTTAAAAGAAAGCACGTTTTTTGCCCCCGGGACGTCTTTAATAAGCACTGTCTAAGCACCCTCATGTTGAAAATTTTCAGCTTGATATGTTCAAGCAAGACAGTAAACTAAGAACCAGTGACTACCGTCCGTCATCACCTTTCTTCTAAACGAGAAGTTTGCACATAGTAAGAAAAGCGACAAAAATTTAAGACAATTGTGAATTTGCTGACAATGATTATCATGAAAAGTGGATTACTGATGAGAGTAATTAACCTGGTACTGATATCTACATCACCAAATATGTACTGATTTCATTAGTATAGCCTACATCTGTCACTCGTTGAACCGTTCGTGATTCAACTGGAATCAACTCAATGGATTTGACCGTGTCTTTCTATATTACTCTTATCAGATCTGTTAATTTTTTAATTTCCTTTCGATGTGAAGCGGTCTTGATGAACGCGCTTAGGAAACGGATTCTGTTTACTAAAGAAAAAATGGAGCTCAATGAAATAAACTGAACCTAAACATGTTCTGCAAACAATTTAAATTTTTTTTATTATAGTTTTTTCATAACAAAGCAGTTATACCATCTATTGATAATTTAATGCGATTTAAATGCAAAACCTTATCACAGTGTTCGTCGAACTTCTGCAATAGTTTCCAAATATGCTCGCTCTTGAAGAAATGCAAACCTCGATGCCTCACATCATGAGACTGAAGTGACAAATTCATTCTCTGCTAATATTTCTGCAGTGAAAACTTGCAGTTAGAGATTATAATTTATTGTGCGAGACTCGAAAATGTTTCAGAAAAGTTGAATAAAATATTCCAACTACTGTTGCAAGTCAGCAACTATCGTTAAAACGTAGCAACAATTAAATGAGAAAACTGCTCTAATAGTCGCAAATACTCCGCTTGCCAGAAAAACAAAGTAGTAGATCTATTGCCCGAGGTACAAAATCTTACAAATATCCCAAAAGGAGTAAAAGTTGGCGTCACGGTGATGGACCTTGCCGAGAGAGAATTATCAAAGCACCTAAGATCAGGTTAGTCGCCAAGAGCCACCGAGCCTCACAAAGATTTGAAAAATTGGACCGCAAATTAGAATTGTCATATATAATGAGAGTTAAATGATCTAAAACTGTTCAACTTGACAAGATAATTTTGCCCTTTTGTTAGATACTGTTTATCTATATTTCTTAGAACTATCCTAAGGAACCCTTGATTTTGTTGGATCACCGTTTCCACCACTTTGCTGAACACAACTTGAAATCAAACATTCTGCAAATAGCTCACTGAACCAGCCACTTCTTATGTCTGATGCTGCTTAACTAGTGAAGTTTTTAAGTTATTAGGACATGACTTGTACAGATTCGTGGCTAAATGGTAGGAAAACACCTAACCGTTTTTCTACTGAAATTTCGAAAAAAGTGTTTTAAGAAAAAAAAATCTGCGTCCCTCTGCCAAAAGAAGTTTCCCGCGTAGTTCAGCGGAGATTTTTTATCCTATTACCTGCCTATTACCATGAAAACCAAATGACAAATTCATCCTCTGCTAATATATCTTCAGTGAATATTCCGTCGTTAGGCCGTGTTTAGCATAAAGAATAAGAAATCTGAAAGTAGAGAAAAACAATCTGAAAATACTTATTTTACTGATTTTATTGTGAAACTTCAAAACTAACCGGGTTAGCGAATAAAACCAGAAACTTAAACAGAAAAATTAAAACAGACATTGGCTAATATCAGCATAAATGTACCATAAAATTAATATGCAGGCACTTAACACAAAGTAGCCATCGAAACACGGAACATTTGATCAACGATGAGAACTTTTCCCGTAGTAATAATAACAAAGCTTTACTTTCCATACCAGTTTTGCAGAAATATCTATATTCTAAACGAAAGACTAAAGTAAAACTATTGACGTTGATGAAGAGAACATTTTCCTTAATTTATAAAATCAGGTCTGTTCACCAATCACTTTGCAGTTTATTTTGCACTTGTAAACATGCAGTTACTAAAACAAGTTACAACGTTCAACGTTTGCTGCAGGCCCTGTCATTGAGTACTAGATTCTGGCTTGAAGAGTGACGAACTGTATTTAAAAAATGTAAACAAATCAACTTTTCTCTTTTAATTCTCATTCAGCATAAAAGATGAGTGAAACACAAAAAATGTTTTGCTTACCAAATCTTACTGAAGCACTGATACTTGTAATTATGTGGTAGCTTTCGTTCAGGAAAAGTTCTTGTGTGATAGTTCTCATAACGTAATTTTAATGTTGTTACTGTCGCATGAATCTGAAACTTGGCGAATTGAAGCTGTAGCAACTTATAGACCATAAATAGGCCTACTTTAAATTAGATTAATTTAACTTAGTAACTTATGTTAAAAGAGTATAGTAATAATTGTGGGATTAGGTAGTAAACTGGTATTTTTACTAAAAATGAAACACCCCTGCTAAATCAAAATTAAAAATGATTTTGATAGTTACAATTATTATTGCCCCGTTCTAAATTGAATTTATAATGAAAAAAATTTGTACACAAAAACCCAAAAATTAAAGGAACAGTTTTGCGGTACTAGCATTTGTTGTTCATAAAATAATTCTCAAAACAACAATTGCGAAATAAAACCGCAGAAACAACTAAGGAAGGTTAACAGGTTTAGCTAAGCTTTCCTCATTGACAGTATAGCAAGTTCTCTCTTAATGTTGCTACTGTTCTCTTAGTAAAATGCAACGTTGAAACGTGTAAAAGCAAGAGTTGTTAAGTTAAGTTGGTACCTCTGCCTAAAAACTTTTAGCTCTTAGTAAAATGCAACGTTGAAACGTGTAAAAACAAGAGTTGTTAAGTTAGGTTGGTTCCTCTGCCTAAAATCTTTTAGCTCTTAGTAAAATGCAACGTTGAAACGTGTAAAAACAAGAGTTGTTAAGTTAGGTTGGTTCCTCTGCCTAAAATCTTTTAGCTCTTAGTAAAATGCAACGTTGAAACGTGTAAAAACAAGAGTCGTTAAGTTAGGTTGGTTCCTCTGCCTAAAATCTTTTAGCTCTTAGTAAAATGCAACGTTGAAACGTGTAAAAACAAGAGTTGTTAAGTTAGGTTGGTCCCTCTGCCTAAAAACTTTTAGCTCTTAGTAAAATGCAACGTTGAAACGTGTAAAAACAAGAGTCGTTAAGTTAAGTTGGTTCCTCTGCCTAAAAACTTTTAGTGCTTCTCTTGGACTTGCAAGAAAACACTGGTTGTTATCTAGTTAAGCACAAAATAGTTTACGCAAGATAATCATGATAGTTGAGCAAAATAATTAAGTAGCGTTCAGCCCAAATTGAAATTTTGTTTTTAATTACGGTGTGGTCGCCAGCCCCTTTACAGAACATTTTAGATTATTCCACAATCTCAAGTAAAATACATTACAAGATACAAGATACAGCTAGTATACATATTAGAGGCTTGTAAATCCATTCTGTAGGGGAATTATCAGTGGGGAGAAGCGAGAATGTTGGGATTTGTACAACGAAAAATGTATGAGATGGTGAAAGGATGGTAGTAGTGGTATAGCATTGATGTCATGCTTCGAAATCATTTGCCTTAAGCATGCAATTTCAAAAAAATTTAAACATTTAATATTGTCAACACTATATGTGACTGCTGCAGAAGCAGGATTATTGGGCTTAAAGAGGTAGTAATCTTTTTTTCTTAAAGAAAAAATCAATTTAAGTATTTAATTTTTTTCTTTATTTGAGTTATAAAATTTTCCGATGGTGGTTGTCAACTTTTAAGATTAACGATAAATACAGATGAAACTACAGCTGCACAAAAACATTCTTTCTTGGACATCAAAAAGGTCCTTATCTTCATTAACATTATAGCAAAAATATTTCTTACTACAATTCACAAATCTACTGAAAGTTAAAACTTCATTTCCCAAACAAAGGGTACAACGTAAAGGGCACATCACAAAGAAATCACAGCCATTTATAAAACAGAGTACATGAGAGACACTTGAAAATCAAATTTTAAGTCACCTAATACTTCACAACTCAAGCTGCCATCACTGCTGTTAATCTACAGGAGTTAGTGAGTTAGTAGCTATTTTTTAATCTTAATTAAAACCAATTAACCAAATCTTAATTAAAATATGCAAAGTTTTACAAAATATCCACAGATTTTTGTATCACGACTAAGCCAATTATGCGCGCATGGGAATTTTTGTAAAACTTTGGGACTAATCTTAAGTAACTATTAATTAATTTTATTGCTATATGTGAGGGCTGGGTTTCTTAAGCCATGAGGAGAAATGGCTATCAAAAACTCTGGCTTTTAAATTTTTGTCAACAAAGTGTTAATTTTTTTTTAGAAAAACGTGTTCATGGCTGAAGAAGCCCCACTTTCTAACTTTACCCTCTTCTGCCGACTATAGTCTTTTCCTATTACGCCTTCTAATAATTACCTAACTTAATACTATTGACTGTTTATCACTTAACGACTGTACTAATTACGTAATTACAGCAGGCAGCAGCTTGAAAGTGAAGTAAAAGTTTATGTATGAAAGTGGTAATGAAATTAAGACAAATTGAAGATCAGCTTTCCGATCTTTTCACTTTATTTGACTGTGGTAATTAAATTTATAGCCAGTTTCACAATAACTTCGATTAAACATCAATTAGTTGGGAGAGAATATAAGTTTTTTAATGCTGTTGAAAATTAAGGAGGGAGTTTACAATCCCCACACAATTTAAATAACTTAAACCTAGCCCTAGCCGTAAGCATAATAGCCCAACTCTAACCCTAACCCAACTGAAACCACAAGCCCAACTCAAACCCCAATTTTAATCTACTTCGTGATCTAATTTCTTGTGTGTGGGAATTGTAAACTTTTTAGCCAAAATTAAATAAAAAAATGCTGTACAATGCGTAGTATTTGTAATGTATTTGTTCCAAAATTTCATCCAAATTTAGCATGCTAGGCTTACAGGTATAGGAAATAGGAGAGAATAGGAAAAATACCACGATTGGTTTTCAGACGTTGCACTTCTTGCGTTTTTTATCTACTACGGTCTACTGCGAAAAAATCCCTAAACCTCAGCACTAAACTTCAACTTACAAAATTTGTAATGCTACGAAGCCTAATATAATGAAGGAATTACTGAAGACTGGGTATTGCAGTGTCTCACTGACAGAGTAAACAAATGAGGAAGATGGTGGCAGTGAAAGTAAAACGCAGAAAATGAGAGAGAACTGAGAATACGAGTAAGAAGATTAGTAGGGGAGAGGGAGAGGGAGAGGGAAAGAGAGAAAGAGAAGAAGGGAGTGAATGAGAGAATGAAAGATAGAGAGGGGAGAGTGTGTGAGAGAGCGAGAGGAAGCGAGAGAGAGAGAGAAGGGGGAGGAGAAAGAGAGATAGACAGACAGATAGATAGATAGATAGATAGATAGAACGGTAGATAAAAGCTTTATCCAAAGTTCGCCATTACGGAATACGCTAAGACCTGACCTATCAATGTTGACCCTCAATCCATAGTCTCCTAGAGATGACTCTAAGGTGTCAGAACTCAGTGAATGGTACCTTACACCCCAAACAGGGCGGAATCTATCTTGTAACAAGCTTGATCGTCCTGCCTTCATTGGCCTTCCCTTTTCATGGCTTCCGATATAATTTCTTAAGTAGCAGAGTAGCTTCAGTGACAGGCTTCATGTTGTTTGTACGTCTCAGTCGTAAACTGAAGCCCGCGTAGAAAGCGTAGATTTGAGTATTTAAGGCCGAGTTGAGACCCAGGGCTACTAGCAATGTTGAATGATTGTGGCAGGCCAGGTACCTAGCTATTATTAAGAATAACTTGTGAAACGAAACACTGAACTAAGACAGTTGTTACGAAATTTAAAAAAACGTTCTTTCTCTTCCGGCACATGCCCATGACAACATTTACTGTGTAACAATCAAGCAATGCAAAAAAATGGACATTAATTTTAACAAGAAATGTCTTCATTTTAGCTAACTACTATTTCGAATAAAGTATGAAAATTCGGCTCAATGCTTTTTCTTATGCTAATTTTTAATTCTTGTTTCTTATTTTTTGGACATGATCCATTATTACCATTTAATACCATTTAGTTAGGCTAATATTAACTGATGCTTAGTTTGCTTCTATTACGTAAAAACTAAAGTGAGCCCCTAACATTGCAATGATTGTTACTTTTCACTTTTTTCTCTTTATAAGACCAAAAATTAAATGGCAAGGAGAATTTTAAATAATTTTGTTTTTTACAGCAGGCCATTTTTAAGAGGCATGATCTGTCTCCTTAAACACACCAGTAGTCCTTTTCACAATTATGCATAATATAGAACTTAGCAAAATTATAACAACTTTTGTATACACGGTCATAGTATAAATTTGATTTGTAAAAACGACTACAAAAATATTGAAGCCATCTAGTATACAAATGATTAATAGTGTTTGGGGAGAATTAGCACGGTCGATAGTTTGATATTCTACTAGCAACAGAAAATCAATAACATTTACGTGACCTTAAAGCTCCTTGGAGAGAAATATCCTTGCTCCAAACTTTTTTTGTTCCAAGGTGGAAGAAATTTCTCGCTGCCATGTGATTTTGGTCTATCTACATTATGCCCGTTATAGGAAGTAATTGGTATATTGTCATCTTCCTGTTGTTGCTGTTGTGGTTGCTGCTGTTGTGTTTTGTCATCCAGGTGTTGTCACTATTTGAATTTAAAATAATTAAGAAAGTTGAATAATATTATAGAATCAAATTACTGTCACAAATAAAAGTACGATAACGCTTACAGCACCAAAAATACGACAAAGTAATAGATAATTATTCCAAGAAAGCGTTTTATTTACATACAACTAAAAATTCCGTCTTGAAATTTTGCATCACCGATATGCTATACCTCTCAGTTCAAAGGTGTTCAGTTGTGACGTAGTGAACACGTTCGAGAGCTTATGAGTGAGCACAGTAGTAAACCTAAAATTTGAATTGAAAACTTGAAATTAGCAGAATTTTCTGTTATCACTAGTTACACTCGTACGCCGTAATTAGGCCTATAACTAATTAATTATCAGAAATTTTTTGGTATTGTCATAGGTGTTAAAATGTATACTTTTTACCGTTCTTCAAAATGTCGTACGGCATGAAAACTCATTCCGTTTTCCTTTGAACTCCAACGATGACAGCTGAGCGACATTTTGACGGCAGGCAGTTTGAAACAAGTTTGATTATTTTTTCAAACTTTACCGATGTTAATCTAAATTTGTTTCAAACGTGTATTCGTAGCACGCACGTCACTACTAAGCAAATCCTGTCAATAAGATAAAAATATTGGTGATCGAGTGGTGTACATTGAGAAGGCCATTCAGTGACATTTTGCTAGATGGGGCGAACATTTTAAATTACCAAGAAATGTTTTCGGGTTACGTAGGTCTTGCAAGCAGGTAAGCGTCATGCTAAGCAATGTAATTTTGTATGGAAAAGTTTTTAGGGACATGCACTGTACTTTAAAATGGTCTTTTCTTCCCCTTCAAGTATATAACGACAACCGCTATGGCACAGCAAAACGTTACCTTTTCCAGGAGACATGCTACTGAAGTCTATTATCATCAGAAAATATCGACGCATTCCATTTCATAAAATTTTGGCTTTAACAGACCAAACTAATGTGTTCTTATCTTCTTTCCAAACACAGTGACAGCAAAGATGCAGGCCTTATCTAAAATTAAAGTGTAAATAATATACAGCAAACGTAAGCCATATGTAGTGTAAGATCCGAAAATTATTTATTGAGTGAATTCGGAGACTGCTGGATGTATGATTTATACGCATGGATTCCCTATTTGCACCCTTCCGTGTACTAGTGAGCATGATTTTGTATTTGTAGCGTGTCTTTGTTTGCTGTGGTTTGAAACGTCGTGCTTTTTCCTTAATTGCCGGATTTATTATTAGTTGACCGAAATAGCTAGTGTTTACATCAATGACTTGGCTTCTTTTCTCTAGAACTTATGAAGAGCCCAATTATTAATATGACACTTTAGTAAAAGCAAAAATAATAGCAGCAAAAGCGTTGTATAACCGTTTCACACGTTGTATCGCATTTCCACAATTTCTAATCAGGAAAGCTAATAATTTAAAGAATTTAAATTTTAAGAATTAAATATTTATGTGATTTGCTAGCTTACATTCGGTGTACGTGAAAATACCGAACAGTCTGTAGTGGAGGACGAACACGCTCTCTCTGAAAGTTTGGGTCAGCTTCCTCCGCCCTCAGTAGCTTCCCATATTAGTACGGACAAGCAGAGGTGAATCAGCCCATTCGATGATTCACGTTCCCTTCTCTTTTGCAAAATTGGAAGTAATGGCTCTAAAAAAATGAAAATTAAATAAAATTTACTGATAAATTGCACAGTTTGAACTGTGAGTTATTTAAGTTTCCTTAGATTAGTGCCCGACAAACTAAACAATTGACATGTTTTATAATTTATTGTGGCGATGGAACACAACCATATGGCAGGTCTATTTGTGGTGTCTTTGTTGTCCACATATGTTTCACAAAACAACCTCCTCCATGTTTGCAAACATTCAAGAATATGGGACTATTGCCTCAGTTTTTACGACATTCTTGCGAAAGGCGAGTCCCTTGGAACTCTGCATACCTACTCCGTGAACAACAATGCAGTATAAGCTCTTCTGACCAAAACTGAGCTTACAGTCAGCACTTATGATAGACAGTAACATATTAAGATGTAATTGCAATTCTAAAATTCATTGTGCACTAAGCTTTGTAAAATAACTTAAAATAATAACTATAAAATAACATAATAATATAATTGTAATATTTAACCACTGTAAATACCGTTTACTATTATTATTATTGTGTTGCCGATTATACCCCATGTGTGGGGTTTTGTCTGTGTAGTTTTTATTCTTCGTAGTAATATATTGCATTGTTTATGTAATGTTTTGTAACTCGTAATTGTAACTGTATGGCTTGTAAATCATCAATAAATCATCAATAAATATGAATTATGAATAAACGATCTATAAAACATGTTAATAATCATAATATTTTAATTTTGATAGCAAACTTAAAAGTCAGGCAAAGTGAAATAGTTTTGATGCAACTGGATTTGAACCGGTAAACCTATTTACATTGTTGGACGACTACAACCATAAATTTCCGACTACAGCAAACGCAGTTTTTTTGTGAGGGAGGAAAAACGTTGCGATACTTTTGAGCAAAATCACAAATTGGACACTTGCCGAATTTGATAAGTAATAAAAGTTTTAGTATCGTATGTTTCAATTAAAAATACGAGGTTGTTCTTTTGTTACAAATTAAAATTAATTAAAATTTTGTTCTTCTTTGCAAAATAATAAGCAAGCTTATCTACAAGTCGTAGCTTTATGGTCGTTTAGTGCAAATTTTATAAGAGAATCACGTTGAAAATTTTTGAAAGCAGCACAATTGCTAAAAAATGAATTGTTACTGTGTGGCCTGTTATACTAGTTGCCCATAAACTAAATTTGCCAGCAAATATTTTGTGAGTAAAACTAATCAGAAATGTCACTCACATGAAAAACGTCTATTATAGTAAACGAAAATCGCAAGAACATTACAAAAGATTTCCAAAAATTTTAACTATAATATTGTACTACGTGCCTATTGCACAGCAAACGCATAATTTTGTAGAAGGTCTGAAAGAGCGTTAAAACGGCACGTGAAAGGATTTTTTGTGAAAAGTTTAGAACAATACACAAATTTAAAATTACGGCAACAGTTGCTATCCATGATGCTTCTTTAACATCAGATGATTATTACCAGATTACCAGATGATCTCAGATCAAAATTGAACAGCAAAACCAACACGCCAAGGAATTAAAAAGCAAAAAAACTTACCATATGATACCAAATGAATGATATTCAATGGCAGGTGGTGAAAATCATATCTAGCATCCAATTGATAATCCGGCATCCAGAATGATATCCACTATCAATATACATCCTAATGAGCGTGTGCCTAACGGGTTAAAATAGCAGTTAGTTGTCGTTAAAGATTAGGCAACTACAGAGCAAGTTCATTTTTTATTTTGATTTGCAAAAATTCAATCATTATCGGCACCAACAAAATTATTTTTGGTCCTAACAAAATTCTAATAGGGACGTAACGGAGTGAGAAAAGAATTTTCACTTTGGAGTTTTCCGATACAGGCGCACATTATTATGTAGCCTACATATGAATTTTATTAGATATTTCATGTGACATTCACGCCCATAAACGAAGACTACACTTTATTTTTAATAAGTCATTCAAGTATACCAAATTGTTACCTTCTATGAAGCCAGTGGAAGGATCCATTTTGCTTTAGATGGTGGGTGCGTAATCCAAATAATGTTACCAACCATTATTAATTTTTTGACACCTCAGAAAATACAATAACTATTTTTCAGTAAGTTAAATTAATTTAGTCATTACTACGACTTCCGCTGAAGCCAGTGGAAGGATCCATTTTGCTTTAGAGGGTGATGTAGTAATCTAAATTTTTACAACCATTATTATATTTTTTATACTTAATAAAATACAGTTAGTCATTTTCCAGCAAGTTAAATTAGTGATTTCTATGACTTCTGCCGAAGCCAGTGGAAGGATCCATTTTGCTGTAAGAGGGTGAGGGAGTAAAGAAAATTATTTTATCAACCATCATCAATTTTGAAAACAGGGGTGGCTCAGTAGCTGTGCAACACAAAAGTACAAAAAATAAATAAAAATAAAAAAATGCAAAATCACTTCATAAAACAGAGTAACTTATTTCCAAGTTGTCAAATAGGTTGTCAAATTATTTAAATCTGCGCATCAAATAGAACTTATTCTATGTCAAATGTGATTATCGAATACTGTAATTTTGGAATAGTTTTAAAACAAAGGTAAAATTATGCAGCCGGAGTGCATGAAAACTATAAACACGCGAAACAATTTTTTATGATTTGCGTACTAGTGGATAAAAACAACTTGTTTCAAGTCTCAGGAACCTCTCATCACTGATTTCTAAATGTCGCTAGTTAGTTGGGTTGGGTGGTCGAGTGGTTTTGATTTCGGACAGAGACCACGGGGACTTTAGTTCGATCCAAGCTACCAACGCCATTATATGACCGACGTTACATGTTTGTGTGTTGTAAAAAGTTAACCAGTTAATTCAATTCAATTCAATTTTATTTTCTCAATAGCAGTTAAAATTCGTCATAATTATTTTTACATTTCATTGCAGCTGCGAAGGAGCAGCGAAAGACCTAATGGTCACTTGGTCAGCTGCCCCTTATTAAAAATACAAGTTTACTCACAGGTTCATGACATTTTTTAGGTGTTTTTGTATATATAAAAGGCAAAAGCAATAAAAATCTACTCAAAGCAGAAATGCAATTCAAAGCGTAACAAGGCATAATTTCAAGCAAAAAATAAATGTAGAGCAAAAAATAATATCAAACAAAAGCAACAAAAATCTACTCAAAGCAAAAACGCAATTCCACCCAGAATAAAAAGAAGTTATCACAAGTAATGCAAAACGGAATTCAACTTATAGCAAAAAATTATATCAAACAAAATGAAACTCAAAGCGAAAATTTTGGTTAACTTGGTAAAGTTTGTAAAAAAGAGCGAGAAATGAAGCATGGTTAGTCGGCTTTGATTGAGCCGAAAAGTTGAGAATTACCAAAAATAGGGGAAAACGAAACATATGTCAAAGTTTCGTAAATATTAAAGTTTTCCTGAGTAGATAATGAATATCAATACACTTCGCAGATCAACTGGATGTCTAAATTGCACAATAAAATTATTATTACGCGAAAGATTTAAGCAGAGACAAGTTGGAAAAATGATCCAAATCATAGGTGCACTTTGTTTATAACAAAATTCACCTAAATTTTTCATTGCTGTTAGCAACGTGGCAGAACTTAACTGTAAACGTGCAGCCGCTTATGTATACGCCATATTGTATACGCAAATACTAAATACGAAAGTATCTTCACATGCTTTTACTTTATCATAATTATTTTAATAGGTAACAAAAAATCTGCTTACCTTAGCGCTTGCTCTATAATGTTAATAAACACTGTTATACATGGACAAACAATACTGGCTTTTTCTGAGTGTCTTGCTCTATAAATACGTTATTTTCATAAAACTCTCCTGTGTTATACACACGCTAAGTCACACAGTCAAAAGAGGACTTGCGTTAGTGTGCTTTAGGCTTTTATAGTGGACATGGCTTCGGGCTCGTCCATTTCAAGCAACAAAAACTAGGGGGCGTTGCTAGTAGCTGTTCTTGTTCTTGGCGGAATGTGTGTATAGCGTATTTTGTACAATGCTTCCTTTGTAACGGTATACCAGTTCTATCAGCCCAGCGCAAGTATTTCGAAAGGCATTCAGGAACAAGAGCTTACAACTACAGAATTAGATCTTACTGTATTATGTGTTTTATACATTATCGTGGCCATGTGGGATTTGTTTTCGTTCTCCCTCTCATTTCCTTCTTTTTTCTTTCCCCTTCTCTTTCCCTTCAGCTAAAACTCCCATATTCTTTGCTTCTCATTTTCTCCAGCGAAGAAAAAACCTCGAGCCCACAAAGAAAAACACTACTATAATTATTATTTTAATTTTTTATTAATTATTATTATTATTATTATTATTATTATTATTATTATTATTATTATTATTAATATCATCATCATCATCATCATCATCATCATCATCATCATCATCATCATCATTATCATTATTATTAAATCTTTTTGCTACTCAAGTTTATAAAACTCAAAATATTTTATAAGATGACAGTGATTTTTTGATAGTGCAAGTTATTGAAACTATTTTTTAGCACTTATAATTTGTCTATTTGGGAAAATTTTGAAAGCAATCTATGCGAGCTAAATAAAAATTTCATTTTTAACAAAATACATATTTACAGTAGTATTTTTCTAGTAATAATTAGGGATGCATATAGCATATTAGTAATAGACAGCCCACACGGTCATTCATGATTCAAAACACTGTCATTCTCAAGTCTCTCAGTGTTGAAAGACCGCGTGAACGTCGGTTCGAATGTCATTCAAATTTGACGATCTCAAGCCGGTCTTGATTTTTGTCACTTTTGATCTTCATTCTCGGAACGAACAGCCAATAATAATGCACGCTGGTGACTCAGCTAGAGGAGCCCATCTACAGCTAAAGGAGCCCATCTACAGCTTGCTGCGTAAAGGCGCTGTGTCACTAAAAACAGGGAATTGTTAACGAAAAGCGCCTGCATAAATTAAATCTTATAGGTGCAGAAATTTCTGTGAGTGATACTGCGAAAGTTTTATACATTAACGTGCAGAGAAATGTATAGAAACTTGTTCTTGTATTGCAACAACTGCCTGCCAAAGCACCAGCTATGATGCCTGGTTTTGATATAAACAATCAGTTTAATCATTGTACGGAGGGGTGAATGAATATGTCAGCTTTAGCCAAGAGCAAAAGTCAACTTTCAAGTTTATAGAAATGGATGAACAAGCAGCTTGCATGAAAGCGACCTCTGTTTTACAACGCGTTGCAAAGGGAAAGTAAAATCTAAGGAAAAATAACTTCCGCAAAGAAATGAAACAAGAAGTTATCATCAAACATTTCGGCAATTAAAAACAGAAGCATGGGACCATACAGATCCTGCATATGAATATCGCAATGCCAAATGTCATGCTTGGAAGGAAATTGCTAAAACAATGTCCATACCTAATTTTTAATTTAACTGTAATATCTATATAGGCCTTACTTCACGCTGTAGTGACACAAAAATTGAGCTTAAAAGCAAGATAATCCCTAAATAACTAACTATAGATCTAATTTTCAACATTAAACCACTATCCACAAGTACTAAAACTAAATGGTGGCAAAATGTTTGGTTGTACGGCTGTCATTACTGCTATGCTCTCTTTTACACAGACGACCGCGTATCAGATCTTTCGACATCCGGCGAACGGCGACCGCCAGACGGCGTTTGATGTACGGCCATTTTAGGGCGGTCATTATCACTGGCTTCATACACGGCGCCTACTATAATTTATTAGCATTTCAATCTAAGCAGCCGTTTCCTGACACTCTGTGCCACCAATGGTGCATGTTAACTACCTCTACTTATTTACAGGTGAAAATTTGTCAAGCAATCGAACATACCCATGTGTTATCCAAGTATATTCACGATTGCTTCTGTTTTTAATTGCCGAAATATTTGATAATAACTTCCTGTTTCATTTCTTTGCGGAAGTTAGTTTTTCTTTGATTTTGCTTTCCCTTTGCAGCATATTTTAAAACAAAGATAGTTTTCATGCAAGTTGTTTTGACGTTATTTCAGAAATGAAGAGATTAGAGAACACCAACACCCCTTCTACAAATACTTATGCGCAAAGTAACTGTCAGTGAAAACGGATCGTATGGATCCGAGTTCATTGATTTAATTGTCATTTTTTAAATGTCAGTCTTTTGAAATTCAGTCTTTTGAATGTCATTCTTGTGAAGGATCGTTTGGACTGAGTAAAAAAGGAAAAACAACAACAAGAGCACAACACATGAAAAGAAGAAGTAATATTTACGAATTGTGTCTTTTATTAGAAAACAACTTATGATGAGTCACGAAGTTTACTGCAACGTAATAAAATACTCTTACA